>JAGVSQ010014049.1:0-10802 GCA_022683975.1 Rhyacophila evoluta
CCACCGTGGCCTGTAATAAATTGGCTACTGAAATGGTCTGGAGTCAGCTTGGTTAACTTCATGCGCCATTTAATAGCCTATTTTTGATAGCCTCTCGGCTACCGGGGAGATTAAATATATACTCATGGTACCCTTACACTTATAGTCCTCGGACTGTCAGTCCAAGACTGATGATGAGAATTGAGGCACTCTTCTCATGAGTATGACATGTAACGTGAGAGTATCGATATGATAAAATATATCATCGTATTTGTGATTTCATAATTGTTTATTTATACAGTAAATGAACAAATAAGTTGTAAATTCTTCAATAACAAAAAATCTTACGTAAGAGCGCAAGTTAATGGTGACTCTGATAACCTCGGAACATTTCATCGCATGATTATAATGATAATAATTTTCTTCACAGAATGTAAAATATTAAAACTTCACAAAAAGTTGACAATGTTGTAGATATATCTAACGGATTCACATTGTTGCGTGCAAAAACTAGTTATGTATTCTTACAGGTCAGCGAGAGTTCACAATGATGTCTTCGAAAGTGTATTTTTACGGCGGCTCTCAAAGTTTGTATTATTATACAAATACAAAATATTTTCGCATTTAAATTGCATTTAGAGTACGTTTAATAGAATTTCGGAAATATTATAAATGAGGAGTATTTCCAAAACGAACTTTGAACACGTATTTTTGTATAAAATAACAACGAAACAGTTTCATTTTTGTTTTCAATATTTTTGAAATCGATTTTTTCTTCTGGTTTCTTATACACAAAAAATACTTGTTCATGATCTTCTCCTTTACATTTTGTGGAATAAGCTAACTTTGGAAATACCCTCCTCATATATTTGGTTGTGTCGATATATATGAGTGTAGTGTTCACATTTTAGTCAGTGCATACTTACCTACACATCGTTAACGTAAGGGAAAACTCGCCAAAATGAATTTTTGTAATTGAGAGTCTTGTAATTTTGAGCTCTATGAAAGAACTTTGAGCTATCGACAGTCACCTCAAGCACCCGAATCAAATATCAATGCCTTAGAATCAAATATTTTTTTAGGTTGGTGAGTTCTTCCTTGAGGACCACTTGAGGCAGCAACTAATTTCTTATATCATTAGTTGATAATATTTTGGTTATGGCTTTGCCTCCAGCTTTTTCTCTTTTAAATCATATGATTTCCTACTCGATAATGCTTTGAATTGCTACGAAATCCTAACCATATTTTCTGGTGTGTCTTCATTACTCGGTTGAAAGGGAATTTGTATTCACTTCCAGGACATTCCCGTCGAATAAAGTACAATGGATCACTTATTAATATCAGACCTCCGGGATAGTCTGATTACCCGAACAAGGATGGGCGAGTGGCTTGTACTTTCATTTTATACACTAAAAAATATGTTATGCGTTGAGAATCTTCGCTCATTTATTAAAGATACATGTAGATATAATTTAATTATAAACTTGAATATATTTCTGACGTTTGTTGAGAAGCTCTGTTCACATTAATATGTAGTGAGATATCATTGTCAGAGCCAGGCATATGCAATGTCTCTATGAAACACGTGTGCAATAATTCCAGGATACAATCAACGCATATCATTGAAGACATTTGAACCGTCACGTTGATATTTATACCCTGAGAAAGTTGACTTCTTCTACCTCCGCTAGAGTAAGTCACATATTATTCGTCATCTTCTTGTACACAAGTGTGACTACAAAAATATAGTATTACATTATGTGGATATGACGAAGAAGTAGTGTGCTAGTCCACAAAAATATAAGCAATAACATCTGACACAACAGTTCACAACTTCGTATTTTTGAGAAATTTTGCAACGACGTAAACAATACATTTTTAACTAGATATATATTTATGTATTTTAATTATATCGACTGTCGAAAGGACGTAACTTACAAAGAATAAATTGTACAGTAGGCATGAGAGTTTTTGATTTGGGTCCAAAATCAAAATATTATACACCTTGAAGTGCATGAAGACTGAAATTGTTGTTTTATTTACCCAATATGGGAAGTGAAACATATGGATCTACAGAGTGTGAAGATATCCGCCGCATAGTATACGGATATCATATATATTATTCACGATTGTGTATTTGAATGCTGGTTATGAGGAATGAGTTATGATCAATCTCTGTATAAAATATCTGTTAAGGTCAGTTATAATTCAAAATTTGTTATTTTTCAAAAAACTAGAATCACTAGAAACAGGTTAAATGTTTAATTACAAATGTTTAGAGAGAATTTATCATTGATTGCTTGATTCTAAAGTTTGTATGATATTTTTCGTGTAATGTTCTGTAATTATCATGAATACATTGAAATAATGAGACTATTAATTTTGAAATAGCGATTATTTGTTACATTTTTCCTTTGACGTAAATGTACGTCCGTGAGCCTTGCAGCTTTTTTTGCATAAACATACATTTATTTCTTTTAATATGAATACTAGATAGATCTATCAACGATATGTAGAAGTCATGACAATCATATCATTTTTATTTAGGCTAGAAAAAAATATCTTAACTTTACTTAACAAAAAAAATGAGCAAAAAAGAACTTTTTCAGCATTGAAAAAGTCACTTATGCTCCTTTGATAATTATTATGTTATGAAGTAACGAAAGATTATTTATATTACTGTTTACATAATTATATAAAATGTCACATAAATCATTCCAATGCGTTCAAATTAAATCTCAAGTGCTCAATCGATTCCAAAATGGGAGCGGCCCCATCTGGTAATGTTACACACATTCTTACCAAATTGGAATAACTTTTCAGCTTATTTTGTTCTTTGTTGGGAAATACAAGAGCCATTGTTTACAAATAGGCATATCCAATTTGATTGATTTTCTGATATTAGTTGAATTGATAGCGGTGAAAGACTTTAGTGTGTACATAAAAAAATAACTCACTAATGAAAGGGTTAATATTCTATATTATGATAGTTTATATATTAATATATAGCATATATGAAGAGTATTCTTCATATTGTAAATTGATGTGTCAAGGCGCGAGCTATCAAATCGGCAATCATGGCCATATGTGAATAGTTGACGATAAGCCAAGCATCCCGGGCGTCCAAGAGAACAGTATCTTCATTATCTATCCTCTTCGAATGGCGTCGGTGGACTGCTGCGCGTCTGGCGGACACGTGTGGCGCGTGCTGCCTACATTACAACCCGAGATTGAAGACCGCATACCATTAACCCTTTCATTACTAAACAGATATATCGTTGTTTGTGATAATAGCAAACAGCAATAAGAACGATCTGCATCCATTTTCTAAATACCATGGACAATGAACAAAAAAAATAACTACATAGTTTGGTATCGTCATTTTAATTATATTATCTCCGGGCAATCCGGGGAGTGCGGGTTCGATTCTCCGTCAGTCGGATTAAAAAGATCTTAAAATGTAGGACTGGATGCCCATCGGTTTGAGCAATCGTTTGACAAACAATTCTAGTGAAAAATAATCTGTCAAAACGTCTTCACGTGGCGGAGATCCATCTACTCCACTATCGGAGAGGATATCTTCACACTGTATAGTTGCATATGCTCCACTTTAGAAGCGAACATGGTATAATATATATTTTTAATATGATGTGCTATAATTCTATTTTTCTATAACACAACAATCATAAAGTTTAAAAAAATAGTACAGATACCTTAATATATATACTTATATGTATTTAAATGATATTTGTTTTTCATCTTGAAATCTCTGAAATCTCTGAAAATTAGACAGATGGTCTATTCGATAAACCGATCCTAAAGCGACGGTATGTCGAATAAAATATACACTACTTTACAAATATACTAACGAAATAATTATAAACGGAATAATTTCCCGCTGGTATTCAAAAATTTTAAAATCGCCGTCGCAGACAAAGGATTGAAATAGATATTAAATCGGGAATGTAGAATTATCAGACCAACACTTGCTCTCCCATTCCAACGTCCGCCTAGTTTCCATACATTTAGGAGTATTGATATACGATGTATAATTGGCGTCACGAACGTTTTAATTTCAACATGTGTTTATCACGGGACTTTTTACTAAGAGAAATATACTCGGTATGTACCAGTATTCAATAAAAATGACACACAAACATGAATTAACGTCTATGTGATTAAATTTCTATTACAACAAAAAAATATATCATACTTAACCAGTGATTCTCAAACATTCCCATTTTTTATTTTATACTTTCATGGAGCACATTTTTTAAAACCTATTCCGTCATGTAGTACGGCCCTATAATTAAACAAATATTGATATCCATTCAGTTTTCATATTATATATTGTATTAAAAAAGCATTTAGTCTTAAAAATTTATATGAAGAAAATTAACCAAAAGCGATAATATATAAATTTATACATATGTATACCACGTTCGCTACCAAAGTACAGCATACGGAGATACACAATGTGAAGATATCGTCTAGAGAAGTTGTGTATATGAATTCCGCTATGTGAAGACTTTTTGACAAATTACTTTTCTCGAGAATTATTAATTTGTCAAACAACTACTCAATCCAATGGGCATCCAGTCGTGCATTTTTATATTTTTAACAGACGTGGGAATCGAGCCCGGATCGCTAGGCGTGAAGGCTAACGTCCACGCTACTGGGGAGACTTAGTTAATAATGGGAAATTGTTATTTTTCTTATTAAAAGGAATCAAATAAACCCAATAAAGAGTCAAGAAAAGTTTTTGCATTGTTTTTTCTTGTTTTTCTAAGTATTCTAAGTAGCGTTTTAAGGGTACCGCGTCGTTTTTAGCCCGGCAAGGGTGTCGCGGTGAAAAGAGTGTGAGAACCTCTCTGATAGAAGATGCTAAGAATAGGTAATTTCACTCGGAGATTGTTTTTAAAAAGATTATTCACAATATTTAAAGAGTCGAAACAGATTAAGACTTCTATGCAACTGCAGTAACATTCTTTTGTTGCAAGAACTGACGTAAAACTGAGTCCATAAACTATACACGTTGTCATGGCTACAGACAATATCACTGCCGCCATGGTTACAGTGCTATGTAATTTGTATTATTTGGACAAACTTATAACTGTGATGATGTTATTATTTTCGAGTAAATACTCCTACAAGAAACCGGCGCCTCTCTTGAAATAATGACCATATTATACTCAAGTGACGGTAAAGTCTTCAATCACCACGTTTCGTGCTGCGAGAGTCATAACACTCAACTGAAACATCAATGAAGTCAGGAAAATATTGCAAATTCTAAGAATATTGCGTTCACGTATCTGACTATGCCAAACGTTACTTTAATTACAAATTCCAATACCAGGAAAAACTAATTTTCCACTGTACTACTTAAACAGTGCACAGTATTTTTAGATCAGCATTTTTCAAACTTTTTTATCTCACGGTACACTTGATTCTATAGTTGGTTTAGCGGCTTTTATAATGATCTTTTACTTTTACACCAGCAGCAAATTATGATGGTAAAAAAATAGACATGATTTGATCCATTCATTAAAAGAAATAACCCATGAAAACAACACAAAATAATTATCATAAACTAATTCAATTAATGATCTTTAAAAAAACCACGACACTGTTCTTACAGCATACCGGTTTCTAATGACTGTTTTAGTGTTATAGACCGCCGCCAAAAATTTCAGGTCGCCCGTAGTGATAAAAACTTTCCCCGCCCCTAATTTATGTGTATACAGATATTGTAGATTCCAAATGGATTAAGCAATATATTGACCCTCAATGAACAGATTTTTTTACATTTAAAAAATCATGACTACATTGAGGAATTAGGACCGGGTTGAGTAAGTAGGATAAGCAATAATTCTCGTGAAAAACAATGTTTCAAGACATGTCTTCACATTGCAGAGCTTCATATATTCTACTTTTGAAACGGACATCTTCACACTGTATAAATCCATATACTCAACTTTAGGAGTGGAACTGGTAAAAAAAGCTGTTGAAATACATCTCTAAAGTGTGAAAGTACATTTAGTTCCTTTCTATCATCCACTTAAAAATATCATAATCGATTGTTGAGTACACAATAATATGAAGAATATTGATTACATATTCATATGGACCAGCGGTGAATCTTATAAATATTAATATTTAACAATATACTTACTGTTCCTTGGAGACGTTGCTAAATTTTGACACATTTCTTGAAAATGTATACTTTTGAAACCATAGATATTACGAAAAATAATATTTAATACCCAATATCAACATTCCTTATTGTTTATGAGTTTAGATTGCTTTTGATACATTAGTTTTAGAAAAATGATAAAAGTCTCTTTGATATTAAATACGACTACATAAAAGTAGGAGATACAAACTAATACACAATAACATTTAGTTTGATATATATTGACATATTAAAATAAGAGAAATTATACATAACTAGTCAATACAACCCCCGGTTAGAACATTTGGAAAGAAATATTCATCTTCGAACCCAAAGTCATACTTTTTTTGCTTTTGACTAAATATAAACATGATATTTATGACAATGTGTGTTTCAGATCATAATGTGTGTTTTTTTTTATCAAAAATATTAATTTTTGGCTTTCTAATTTGAAAAAAAGTTTTTATTTTATGGATATCGATTTTTCCGATTCGCATATTATAAGCCAACTTGGTCCTAATTGGTGACATTTGTGATATTAGTACTCGCTGATATGTCCAAATTTTAATAAACATGTATATCTCTGATGAAAAAACATTGAAATACATTGCTTACTTGAATGGTTTCACGTTAAATTTAACATATACGGTAGAGTTAATGAGAATCCTGCCGTAACAATGTTGCAAGTATCATATTTTCCCGCCTTTATTTGACAGGTTCCAATTCTAAATGTCTCTCTCTCGGCCATTTCAGATGACATGTCAGCCATCTTATTCGCGAGCACTCCATCCGTCGTGTTTATGGCATTGCCACGTTCGTCCGCAACACGTGCAATTGATTACCGATGTGCCAGTGGGCGACGATGAATATCTCTCGACATTTCACTTGGACGGCTACCAAAAATCTTTACTCACTTGTACGGCCGGCAATGGATGGGTTTATTATTTTTTTTAGTGGCTGACTGTGAAATATATGTTTTTTTCGCCGCCATCTGTCTCACCTGCGGCTGTTCTTTTTTCGAAAATATAAATTCGGTTGACACAAATGACAGCGCCAACACGTCAAGTTGGTAATTGCGCATTTTATGGAAGAATATCAATACACAAGTCTTTTCCTGCTAATTGGCTCGACTTGATGCAATTCATTTATTTAAATTTTAAAGAAAATATAGCTTAAAAAAATAACTTGAGACCACTTTTTATATAGATATTGAAACTGTCAGCCGAGTAATTTCGGCGAAATGATAAGGATAACAAAATGTGACCGGGTTTTTAATAGTTGTGCGTCAAGATAAACGTTTTCATATTCCAGGGAACCATTCTTAATTTTATAATCAATATATATATATATATATATAGTATACATTACAATGTTCACGTGGCAATTATATATACATTAAATAATATTACTAAAAAATAATAAATCCAGCAGGTCAAATGAGTGAAAAGCTAAATTTGATTTCGAATGTTCGGTATAAAGTACATCGTCGTCAATATTGCAGGAACATGTAACTCGATTTGTTGATTTAAGTCACTTTGTGAAGTATAATTTTATTTTTTGCAATCCCTCGTATAGTTAGCATATTTTAGGATTAACAAATATGTTTATAAAACGTATAAAAATTACGTGTTATTAAAAAAAATGTGTCAATCATACAGGATATGGCATTTACCAAGTGACAAACCAAAAAATCGTGTTACGTGTCCCTGCAATATTGGCAACGAAATATACCATCAGATAACCCAAAAATATTAAATCGACGTTTTTATGCTTGTTTGTATGTGTTATATCCTTTTTTCTTTCCATTGTCGATATGGAAGTTTCCATAAATATAATGGTTTTGAAATATTACAATACAATTGAGGGGGATATTTCCAAAGTGAACCTATTCCATTGTGTCAAATTAAAAAAAAAACATTTTGAACACTTATTTTTGGTATAAAATAACCACACAATATGTTTTTGAACGTTTATTTTTGTCTTCAATATTTACAATGATTTTGTCTACTGGTTTGAATGCTAAATGGTTATTTTATACAATAATCTCCTTCACATTTTACCATACTGGAATAAGTTCAATTTGGAAATACCCCCTTCTATTAATTCTCCAGTTTGAATTCTTCAAATATTTACGCATAATTAATAAATATCTTTACAGATTGATGAATATATTAATAACGCTTGGCCTATTTCTATACTATAATTTTGTACGTAAGTAGAGAGCTTTATAAGATTATTTTCAATCAAACCGATTCGCTTCAAGTCTTTCGATGAATACACACATTTCGATAACAATGTCCCTCCGATGGAGGAGTATGTATGATCAGGCACGCGACGTAATTATAATCTCGCTGGGCCTTTGCTTCAGCCCACGTGCGCGGCCCACCTAGTACACGTGGCGCTATGACGTCACGCGATAGTCGTCTAATAAGAGTGGTTTGTGTTTACCATACGCGACTGTCCGTTGCTTACCAAAAGTGGGCGCGTTGCCCACCACATTACTCACGGAAGTGGTTTATTGCAGGGCTGGCTTTTCGCGAATAGAATTGTTGTTTTCATTGGGGTTTGTGGTATTAATGGATATGTCAGTGCTTTTGCGGAAAATGTGGACAAATGATACAAATACCTAAGTCACAATTGTTACATTCAATTGATGTAAAGAGATATTAAAACTCGTTGGTTTATAATATATTGTATTATTGGTAAATGGATTTGTTTTAAAATATTATAATTACAGATACTCCTGAAGTTACGCGAATGTGCACTTACGTGAATTACAAAAAAAAAATACATTAAGTTCTATAAAATGAATTACCATTAACTAGTATAGGGCCCAATGGTGAATAGTAAGCATATTATATTTTACTTGTACTCTTATTTAATTTTATTTATGCAAAAATATTGATTGCGAGTTCTTCATCCTTTGTGTATTTATGCATTAAAATACCCCTATGATTTCAATATCTTTTTCGAGCGAAACGATTTCAACGAAATAATTATGTATATCGCATTAAATCTTGGACTGGCATGTACATGTCTGTTTCAGATGACGTTGGTATGTATGTAACGGCAGCACCAATTACTTATTTGAATGATATCCTTACGCTTCAGAGGCGTAGAGAGGGAATATTAAGAACGGTGAGATATAGATCAGTCAGTAAAGGGTATCTGCTTGCGGTCTCTTTTAGTTTTGAATTTCTTGTACTTATTTTATATTATTTGACTTTGAATACATATTAAATTTATAGCTAATTTAAATAATTTGTTTGGTAAATTTTGCATAATTTGAATATAAAACACTCGGAAGCCAGCACAGTAGCTTAGGAAAAGTAAGGAGAGAGTTTTTAGATTTTTTAATACTTTTTATAAGTTTTCTTAAATATAATACAAAACTATTATTTTGTGGTAAGCTAGGGATTTGGTCTTTTTTTTTTGAATTGACGGAATTGGGTTGGCAGCATTTCATAACTCACAGTCAGTATCATAATGATAGTTTTGACGTTTGCCGATGCTGACATTTATAAAATATTTATGACCATAAACACACAAGAAATGTCATAGGGACGGTCGGGTTGGATTTGGTATGATTGTAAAAAATACCGATAAATGTTTTTTTAGATTGGGTTAGGTTTGCTCATAAATACTTAGTTAAATATTACGCAACGGAGATGAAACTTAAATCCGTAAATTAAAAAAAATCCTGTATTCATTTTTAACGCTAAAACCTATGTAAATCAATTATTTTATCCCGAAAATTCATTTACAAAAATGTTTTCTCACTTTACGTGATTTTAGATATACGTGTAAACCTTTTGAACGAATTAATCACATAACTCGAGGACTAGTTTATAATATATAAAAAAAAACAAAGCGAAAGATTGTTTATTATTTGACGCCGCTGAGAACTGATTTATTTTGTCTGTTTTCTTGGCGAACTTCCACACCGGTCCTGTGGCGCAACGGATAACGCGTCTGACTACGGATCAGAAGATTCCAGGTTCGAATCCTGGCAGGATCGAAATTCTATTTTTGTAAATATTTTTTTATATTAATTAAATATCACACTTAACTTTCTACTCTGGGATATGCTATCCTGCGTCAGTCACTGTTTATTTATGGCGTGTAAGATGTTTACATAATATTACGATTTCGCTTTCTCTACTACTTGTGACAAATAGTCTACATAATTTAACCCTTTCGTTGCTACGATATTTTACAAAAATTTTGCATCTATTAAACTACTTAATTATTTTGTTTACTAATCATTGCGCTATTTTTACCGCATTTACCGCAAAGCGATTGTCGTTAGATTTTTTTATCGTGAACAAAAAAGATATCAACGCCAATATTACAGGAACACAAATTGTTGGTTTAAGTCACTTTGTAAAGTATTATTATTTGCATTCTCAATAAGTCTCAATAACACATTTTTTAATAAAACGCGTACAGATTTTGTGTACTGCTTAGTCTAGAAATTAATTTTTCAAAGCTTATTCCACCGTTTCTGTTCGATGGTCATAAAAAAGTTTAACTGGTAACATGTCACTCAATAGCTCATCTTCCAAAGACGAAACATTGCTAATGTGGATTCCAATAACTTCTGTACTTGCGGGTGTATGGATACTATCCATGGCTTTATCCAACTGCTTTC
>JAGVSQ010014050.1:0-10802 GCA_022683975.1 Rhyacophila evoluta
CCCGGGTCGCTAACAGTGATCTCACATATGCAAGTTTACCAGTTTTAAATAATTTGGAATTTGAAATCAATTTTCATCGAGCACCGTCAGTCAAAAATATCAATTATTTGAATGCATAAGTTTGCGATTGTGTCAAAAATACCAGACGGTCTTAGTTACAGCTCGATGAACCCAAATTCTCTTCGATTTCTCTATATATTTCAGAATATTTTGTTGTGAGCAAAATCTTACATATAATTTAATTGTGTATGAATAAATTTAATACACCAATACTTAAATAATTTTAATACATTCAGTTTTTACAGTATTTTTACGAAGTTGTCACAGCGTCAGTTAAACTAAATATACATAAACTTATAATCGAATATGTATAAAAAATGTGAACAACTTGTTCACTCTTCATTACAATTCACTTAAGCGAATTAAATTAAACTTCAAAAACAAAACGCCCGTGTCAACATTCTTGTTCGCCGGCATTTTTGTTTAATATGTCTCAGTCAGCAATGCTTGAACTGTTGGTAAGCACTTATAAGAAAATGCACATTTTGCATTCTTTGAATGTTCCAACCAGCACAAGATGATACACTATAGACTGGACCGTATGATGTTAGCGATAACATAATTTGCAGAAGGTTTTTGATTTTTTGGTTGTTTTATTACATCTTAGTTTGTGGTTATAATATTAGAGGTATAAGAAAAGATTTTATGAAAGCTTTGTACTACCTTTAGCTAAATTTGTGAAATATGAGACTTGGTGATATATCCGATGTTCGAAAATGTCAGAGGTTAGATGTAACCGATGAGTTAGTTACTGTCACTTCACATACACAATTGACCAGTTGCTGAAACACAAATCAATAGCTAAGTGAATAACACTTCCCCCATTTTAAAGCTATCATAGCTGCCGATTTGAATCCCACTTCGTGTCTTAAAATTAGTATAATTTCCAGCGTAAGTTTTATCAGTACGTTTCAAATAAAACACATACATATAATATTTATAAAGTTTATAAAGTTAGTTAAAGCTCAGAAGAAAGCGCGTGCCCTCGCGAATGCTTTTGAAACAAAGTTTCAAGATTTGAACCTGTCACAACTATACTATAAATATATCTTCAAGTATCGTATTTTTTCACGAAATTTATGTCAATAATATATTGTTAAAAGTGTTTTGTAAACTTTTATCAAACTTGATTGAAAGGCAGGTGTTTTTCGGTAAACTTTAGGGACAAAAACTCCACATTAAAACATTAAATAATTAATATTTTTGACTGATGGTGCTTGACGCAAATTGATTGTAAACTCTAAATCATTTAAAACTGGTAAACTTCACATACGGAAGTTTACCAGTTTTAGATAATTCAGAATTTAAAACATTAAATGTTAACATTAAATTTCAATCTTAGATTTCGATTCACTTCAGTCATATATTAAATAATATAATAATAATACTATGCCCTTTTCTTCAATGCATTAATAATTAAAGATAAATTATGAACGGCATATAGTTTTCCACAAAAATTATAAAAGCTCGACTAGTAATAATAAAAGCTCCGTAAAAATAATATCCACCATTATCTCACTCTCGTGGATCGAGTCACAGAGAGAAACAATTATCATAGCAGGAGCGTGCAGTAGATAACATATCACATAGCGCAAACAATCGCATATTCTGAGCTTACAAATATATTAACAAGTACATAATTAAATTAAATAAACGGTAAGCGAACTTAATCACCCAGCGACATCTGTATAATTTCATTTCCGCTTTGAGAATATTTAATCTTTAAAATGATTAAATCCAATGATATTAGCTTTAAAATATCAAATACAGCGATCTGCGTGTTATTAAGAAACTCTTAGAAACATTACCATAATAGTTAGTATCATGCATTAAATCGCATTTAAAATTACTGTGTTTTTAAATTAGATATTTGTAACTCTTTGTATAACTATGTCTGATCTGAAAGTGGAACATTTAGATGAAAACGATGTGAAGACAGCTACTTTATAAATAGAATATATGGATCTTCTCAATGTCAAAGACTTATTTAGGCAGATCTTTTCACACGAGTTGATTATTATCCAAATACTTATGAAAAAAATACTGCCTCTTTGGATTTTTGAAAAACTTACAGCTGTGGGATTCGGAATTGCGATCGCTAACCTCTCGGACACTAAGGAGACAAGTTCAATACGAAATTTACCCGGTATCTATTTTTAATATTGATTTTATTTTGTTTTAAAACATCAAGATATACATAAACAAAGTTAGAAGCATTACGCCAGTTAGTTAGTGTATCAATACTTAACAAACAACTTACACTCGTAGATAAGTTTACTGCAACCAAATGCAGGATATTATTATCTTTCCTTTAATTTATAATGCGTTTATTACATACCATAGTTCAATGCTAAAATTATTTAATATTGTTTAATACCATTTGATACATTACATTACGACATCGATATACAATAAGTCTTGGCATTGAACTTTAATCGGTTAAACTCTAATTGGTTGATCTTCCAATATTAAATAATCAACTTACATAATATAGCCTTTTTACTTTAATATATTATTGAATGATCTACTATTCCGCTTCCTATTTTATAATGAGAGTTTTCAGATATCGTTGTCCCACAATTACTTAACTCAATAAACGTATTAGCATAATTGTTTTGGACTGTCTTAATGTTAATAATAACTTTCATAAATATTAATAATAAATATTTGTAATATTATATAAAGATAATTCTCTACGTAACTACGTAGTTTTCGTACGCATACAATCTGAAAATACTAAAAGTTTTAGCTTGAATGATACATAACAGTTAATTTGAATGCTTTTGATTTATAAATTTTAAATTCATAACTAAAAATTCTTAGAAGTACAATGTGTATTATCACCAAACACAATTATATTTTGTATATGATTGAATTAATTATACTCATAACTTGATACGTTTCGTCTTCTTGAGTCGTGATGGAAGATACTGGGAGGGATTTAATAATAAATCGATGCATACTTAATGGTGTGACCCTCCCAGGACCTCCTCTCAGCTGTCATTAACAAATCATGATCCTTGCTTTAAATAAATGGCGCCCGTTAATCCTTCCAGTCATTTTATGATTATCATTCACAACAAAGGCTTATTAAATGATCGGCAATGATATATTATTGAGACAAAGAATGCTATTTATTACAAGTTTTACTATCATGATCATTTCTGACTAACAACGCAAGGTGCGTTTAAAGTCTTCCAAGAATTTTATCCACATTCGAGCTTTCTACACCACTGTTGGTTAAATCAGTCATCTTCATGTCTTTACATGCATTATCCATGCACCGTGATTTAAGGCTTCCCAGTCACTCTGCTACTGTACATAATGTTCAGGACACCTTGATGGTTGAACACTGTTAATTCTATCTACTTCAACGCCATTTTGGTATTGTATTCATGTATGAAACCATCCGACCACCATGCACCGGTTTCCCAATCGTCCTCCGGCTGTCTGATAACATATCAACGATACACTTGATGAGTTGGACACTATCAATTTATTCTATTACATACAGCTTTTTTAATACGACATATCCATAGAAATGTTCCAGCTATCATAGCTTTGAAGCTTTATTGTCTTTGAAATAAGATGAGTACAAGAGTAAAAATATTATAGCTTACAGAAGCGGTTTATACAATAATGGTTAAAAGCTTATAAATTAAGCCCAGTCTTTTTACAGTCGATAAATTGTATCATATAACCTTAAAATGTTATGGCTTAAATCTATTTCTGTATTCCTTCCTGTCCAATAGTTCACGCGGTTCACGTAATTTGAACAGTGAACTGACCACAACATATTTCTATGCAACTGATATGCAATATATAACTAGATTTCACCATAGTTCATAAATATACGCACCTATTACCTAGTAATCTCTACACTTTTAGAAGGCGTTCGCAACTTTTCGTTTTGAAACATTAAAAATATTATTATTTTATTAAAGTTAGCCATCTGTGTACTAATCTATTTGACAACGCTATTGTATAATATAACAGATATGTGAGACTTTAATTCTTTATTAATTTATAATTGCTTCTTTTTTGGTATTTAAAATTCTCTTTTAAAATATGCAGCTTTAATGGCCGAATCTTCACTATGTGAAGGTTTATAAGTATTATATTTTATTGAAAAAATTTCTGGACTCCTGAACGTAGACTTTTAAAACCATTTTTGCGTTGAGTTTTCTTGGATATAAAAGCTTTCAGTGACTTCTTAAAGGATAAAAGTAATCACATAGTGTAAGTATTAAACAAAAAATAGGAAAATTACAGCTTTATTATTTTAATATATGATGTAACCTCTTTTCACCGATAAATCATCTAAGCATTTAAATAATTAATATTTTTGACTTACGGTGCTTGATGGAAATTGATTTTAAATTCTAAATTATTGATTAAAAAAAGTTTTTTGAAAATATCATAAGTTAACGAAATGAGTTTTTCGTTTGTAATTTCAATTATACATCACTATCAACAAAAGACAAAATTGTTTTAAATTTACAATATTTTTAACAGGTATCAGCACATCCTCGGTAGTATAGTGGTAAGTATCCCCGCCTGTCACGCGGGAGACCGGGGTTCGATTCCCCGCCGGGGAGATTTTTTTACATTTATATCATACCAAAAAATGCTTTTTGCTTTCGTTTACACGATGGTAATATTGTTACATTGCTTGAAAATATGTGAAATTATTACCACAAAGGAAAAATACTGACAAAATCTTAATAACTATTAGAATTGTATAAAAAATTGATTATTCAATCAATTTATTGTATTATACGGTTTTCTTAACTTTATATATAGAGCTTGAAATAAAAATTGAAAAAATATAAATGTTATTATACCACTGCTTTACGACCTCTGCTTTAAAATTACCTATCTGAAATCACTTGTATTTTTCAAGTGATTGTCCGACATTATTGCCCCTATCATGTCTAATATAGATGCAACTAATGATAAGAGAGATGAGCAAGCTGCAAGTGATCAAGCAGTCATTGATCACGATCCGACAATTTTTCGCAAAGGATCAATCTTCTTCCATCCATAACTTGATGATGTTAAGGCACACGAGGAGTAACTTTTCGGAATGCGAGCAAAATAATGATTTTGGCACGTTCTTGGTTATTGATATTTCTAGTGAGATTTCCTGAACACTGAAAATAATTACATTTATTGAATTAAATTATTTTTTACGAGAGTTTTTTTTAGAGCGGGCTTAATATTTTATTTTCATATCCGTTCCAAGAAAATTATATGAAACACCTCATGACAAACATCATGTTCATACTCCATTTATAAAAAATAGTTCTTTTCAATATGAATTTAAAAGTATGACCAATAGCAAATTTTATTCACAGTGGTTATCACTTAGCTCTTTTCGTTATGATAAAAAAATTGGAATCCAAAATCGTTTTAGTTTATTCCGCTCAATGACTATGCTGAAATAATTCAGACAATTGTTTCAGTTTTTCAGAATTCAAACCTTTTAATAACTTAATAATTGTAGCCTCATTCTTATATCACACTGAAAATTATTTATGATTATTATTCATGACACAAAGGCACAATAACTATGAGATACCAATAGCATAATTTTATTATATACTATAATAGGTTCAATAAAACGCACGAAAAATTTTGACGCTGAAAACCAAACTAGCCTGCATGTACTATATATATATATTAGGGTAACCAGACAACTACACGCATGACAAGTGCTCACATGACAAGTGCTCGCAAAACAATGGCTCACAAGATACCTGCGCACACATTGAAGTGCTCACACTAACACAGGAATTAATATTAAGACATTTCATACTCAATATGCGTAGTTATAGTATATGTAGATTATTTATGTTTTATTGAAATAAAATGATAATGAATATTTTGTGATTGGACATGTTGGCTAGTAGATTCGATCCGAACCTATTCGTATACACTCTGGCTTATGATTTGACCACCGAAATAGCTATCGACAAAATTCAAACTCGTGACCTGTGGCGGCGACATGCTCACGTCTACCGAGGAGCACTGAGGAGACTTATAACAAATTATTAAACATTTAATGTGATGTATTATCGGTAATAATACTACCAATATTTTATGTAACTGTGTACTATCAAGTAACTAAAATTGGGTAAAAGGTTGAGAAATTATAATATACATGTTTAACATTCTAAATTTGCATCTAGGAAGTTAAAATTTCGAGAAAAAAAAAACGGAATCGTATATCAATATTTTCAGAATTCGGTCGGAATCTAAATCTCGGAGTTTTTCGAATGTCCCCAAATTTTCTGGAATTTCGGATTTTCTTTCGCAATTGAATCGAAAATCGGAGGTTTCTCGTTAATTTTCAGGTCTTGCATTATCTTAAAATTTCTATTTTCGGACGTAGTAGGACGTGAAAATTCAAAAATCGGAATTCGCCCTAAATGTTTTCAGAATTCGGAATTTCAAAAACAAATGCGAATTTTGTTTCATAATCCTTATCTGCACCGACCGTAGAGTATAGTGACTAATCACATTACGCTTATACTAATTATGCGACCTGTGTAATATTATTGATATTAATCTATATTTTTTATTTGTTTCAGCTGTAACAGTGCGATATCTCACGAAGCGATACATTGGAGAATACAGTTCAACAGGAGGTGAGTACAAGCAAAATATCTATCTCTTAACATTGTTCATATATTATATAATATGATACTTCACCGACATTATTATACAATCTAATATTAATTTACACACAATGTCTTTGGAAATAATGACGGTGAATTAATGTCAGCAAATTGTTAGATATGTCAACTTATAGAGCTGATAATTTTACACGTGGTAATAAGTTAAATTTACAAGAAAGAAGGCTCGGACGTGTAAATTTTTTATGAATTAAAATCAAGTAAGTACCACAAGCGGCAGATATTAAGCAGACCAATCAGCTCGCACTATTTCACCGATTTCAATTTGGCACTGCATATATATATTGTATACCATGTTTACTCCCAAAGTGGAGCATATGGATTTAACACAGTGTGAAGATATCTACTACGAAAGTGAAGTATATGGATTTACGCAATTTTAAGACATCTCAACAGATTATTTTTCACGAGAACTGTTTGTCATTGTCAACCCAACGGGTATCCAGTATTGAATTTTTGGATTTTTTAAATCCGACAGATAGGGAATCGAACCCGCATTCCCCGGATTGATAGGCACACACGCTATGTTGTGAAATTACAAATTATAAGTTTAATACATTAATAACACGATATACATATGTTTATAACAAAAATATTAATAACATATTAAAATATAAAAAATAATTAAAATATATATATTTATACAGAAGAAAAAAGATAAAAATAGAGTGTCTACCAAGTAAGTTAGATAGATCCTATTCTGATAATGTATATAACAGCATCCATCTAAACTCACTCTCATCTAGGTGGAAGATATCAATATCAGAGGCAATCTCGTCAAACACCACCATTGCTCTCCGCATTGGCATGACTACTGTCAGAATAGTTCTGCATTTAGGAGTGAAAAACGGCTGATGTTCTCGATTTATTTGGTAGTTATCAGGGGCATACAGACTAATATTAGCCAGAGCGCCAGAGTTATCAAGAAGACCACGCATAAGTCGAAAAAAATGCGTCGCCAAATACATATTACCATAATAGTTTTAAGCTACAATAAGAAAGCATACCATTATGTAAACCACTGCCCTCAAATAAGCTCCTGTTAAACTTTAAAATATATCAAATGTAAAATATATGTATAAATAATAAGCTTATGGTTGATATAATAATAGAATATTACTCAATTTGATCAGAGTATTTCAGCATGGAGTACAAGTAATGTTTTTGATAAAAGCCTTCGAGTGAAAATACTTTCGTACATGATTTTCGTGTAATGCCTTAATAGGTGTGTGCACCTACAAGTAAAATACGATGTAAAAAGGCATCTATCTTTCTAGCCATGAGAAATATTATGAATTCGCAATAGAGGCGGGCGGCTGGTCGAGTAAGAAATGAGATTTTCATTTCTTCCTTACAAAAAAGGGAAATTGTTTGTAATGACCGCATATAAGAAGTGCATAGGCGCCGACGTGACCACCTCAGGAATCGTAAACAGTTCATTTAAAATATATTATATCAAATAGATAAATATATATATTAGTTTATGCCGAATAATATTTGTAATAGTCTTTTTTTAGCGTAGAATCATAAACTGTCAAACCTATCAAGAGAAAAAATCGAATAGAAGATAAATACGTATCGCAAATGATCGCTCATTTTTTTTACGTTGAAAAAATAATAGTATAAAAAACATTTTTTTATTATAATGCTTGAGTTTCGAACCAGACATGGTAAAAAATATATGATTAAAATTTACATTTTAAAATGGCAATACTATATTTGATGGTGAAGACATGTCTTCA
Organism: Rhyacophila evoluta; assembly: GCA_022683975.1. NCBI lineage: Eukaryota > Metazoa > Arthropoda > Insecta > Trichoptera > Rhyacophilidae > Rhyacophila > Rhyacophila evoluta. The sequence continues at coordinate 8,501 of JAGVSQ010014050.1, forward strand.
CATTGCATAGAACCATACGCTCCAAATTTAGAGCAAACATAACATGATTCATATATAATATATATATATATATATGATCATTTACTCACCTTTGTTGTTGGTTAATGAAAAACAAACACTGTCTATTAAACGAAGGAATCTATTGAAATATACACGTAACATTTCTGTAAAAGTTCGTAAATATTTTACTCAGGCTTAAAATGTTTTCGATGTCTTACAAACTTACATACTGCACATAATATATTCATTCCAAACGAAGCCGTATCTGACGAAGGCTTATATTAAAATAACAACAGCCATAGCTAAAAATTATTTTATACAACTATTAGTACATTGTAGCTACAACACAATCAGCAAAAAGAGATTCGACAATATAACCACATTCGCAGGAACTCATCATAATAATCTATCTAAGATATTCTAAACAAAACTTTTTTTGCATCAGTTGTTACAATGAATTCTTATCGAAGAATACTTAAAGATACCGATGCTTAAAAAACGAGATTATATACAATGTGAAATAAGCAAATTGACTCAACAAGTAGTTTATAATCGTTCAGTAAAAATGCTGAAAAATAAAACTATGGATCCCAGAGAAATAGAATAAGCTAACAAAAGCTTTCACACAGCAGATGATTGACCTCGTTTCTTAATAATAATGTTTTTGGTTTTCATTCTATGCTGAAAATACCTTGAATTGAATACGAAAAGATACCGGTGTTTAAAAAACGAGATTATATACAATGTGATATAAGCTAATTGGCTCTACAATTAGTTTATAATCATTCAATAAAAATGCTAAAAAATAAAACTGTGGAATCAGAGAAATAGAATAAGCTGAAAAAAGCTTTCATACAGCATATGATCGTCCTCGTTTCTTAATAATAATGTTTTTGTTTTTCATTCTATGCTGAAAATATCTTGAATTAATAATTTTTAGTATTTGCAAAATGTTAAATTAAATTAAGCTACGTTCATTTAGAAAAACTGTTTTGTAGTTTTTGAGATAGATTTTAATTTATTGTTTAGAAATATTTACTTTTTGCAAAACATTGTACTGAGTTCTTTATATTGTGCTGAAACCAACTGGTTGTAAGGCGATTAATTTATTCATTTTCTCCGTAAATCATATCTCATATTTAGATTTAGTACTCTTACAACAATACAAAGATTGCGCTTATGTATTGCAACCCGGCAAACAAGTTAATCCGACATCTGAACAAACGTGTGAAAGCATTTTCCATATCGAAAATTTTCATCTTTCTGCGGGCAGAGTTTTTCGTATAAACCTCATTAGTTTTGCCGTAACAACAATAACCTCAGACGTTGAACAATACAAAGCTGTTGCCCCGGGGCTCTGGAATAACCGCTCTGCGATGATCGAGCGCTTTATACTCTCTCTCAATCGTATCCTTCTAAAAAGGTTTCGCGCTTAGGAAAGTCTCGCGCGTTGGGGTCTCCTCGGGGTTTGTTCGCTCAGTCAAAAGCTGCGCTAAGAAAGATCGAATCTGTCAGTTTATGAATACGTATATATTAAATGTGTGAAATGAAACGAGATGTTACCAATTGTTTATTGTGATTATTATTAATATGACGTTAGAAATTGTTGCGAGACGTCGCTTTCGAAAATGCGTCACATTCGACCGCTTTTCATGTTAGCTTTTCAACGGTCGTGTGGGATAATTAAAATATTACTTAACCCTTGAGCTGTTTATCGTAAAATAACGATTCCTTTCAAACTTCACTCTGCTAATTAAAAACGAAATTTATTACTTATCCACGTTTGTCTAGTCTTATGGTACACAATTCATAATTAAATTAAATTGATTTTAACTATCTAAAACTTTGCACTATTCATCTTTAAATATATTAGATCAAAATTATTATAGTTTTTAATTTATCTTAATGATTAAAGGCATTTTGTGGAAATTGATCACAATAACAATTTAAACAATGATAAACGGACTCAAAAAACTAATTTATGTTTTATAGCATGAAACCAACGAGAAAAACGGATTGAGCGATGCATTTTAGTTCTGCCACTGTAGCTAGCATCAGTCGGTATGTTCTCGATCGAGAAATAGAGAAGATCAGCTGCTTTATATTCCAGTGTAGAAGTGCAGAACTAACTGCCGGCCAATACGAAAGACGCTGGTATTTTTTTAACGAAAATTTCTTTGTTAGTCGAATCTCCCACCTGAGTGAGGTGAGTTTCGATTAATGCTTTTATACATTTTTTTATAATAGGATCTGAATTATTTAAAACTGGTAAACTTCCATATGTGAGATCACTGTTAGCGAC
>JAGVSQ010014051.1:0-10801 GCA_022683975.1 Rhyacophila evoluta
ATTTTTTTCAGTACCTCTACACTATTCTATAAAAACATGTCGCAGCGAATGTGTTTAATAGCTTTTCGATTTCTTCAAAAGATTGAAATTATTTTCAAAATTATCGTAAATTACTGAATATCATTTTACGGTTTATGCAATAAAATATTGCACGTTATCGATTGCTATTATTTGCCACAACATCAGGATAGATGATTGTATCCGATTGTGATTTTTATGTTCCATTAATCTGAACCGAGTTGCCATTGCATATCAGCATTACGTATACCCAACTCACATCTGTTATTTTATGTTACATTAAAAACGACGTAAATGCTGTTAAGTAAATAATATCAATCTACGGTTCACTAAATACAATAACGTATAATAATACTATCACATAAGTCACAGAATTCTTTCTGAATTGTTTCTGATTCTGATTTTGTACGTTGGTAAAATCTGTACATATAAATCAGGTGTTGATTTTGAAATGTCAAAACCTTATAATAAATCATACACGTACATAAACATACTCACAAAATCAGACATATTAGTATTACCTACCTCTAACTCTGGCAATGTCTAATGATTTTTATTTTTATCATCAACTGCCTTCCCGGGACATGTTTGATATTAGTCTAAATTTATCGAAAGTAGAAGGAAATATACTATTATCTAATTTTAACTATTTGAAACCAGACTAATTGAGGAACTATTTCATGCAATAGATTAGCATATACCTATTTTTTTGAGTATTTGTGTTGCTATTTTCCGAAATCGAAATTTATTGCAAATCACGGAAGTTGGAATAGATGTTAAAAAAATGAGTCCTTGGAGAATAAATGAATATCCTTAACATTGGCATAGTAAAACTAAAACTAGGCACTTCTTTGTGTATGTGTGCAGTGTGTGCCTGATGCACATACATACGGAAGATTAATATCTATCATATTCTATTATTCAATGATTAAAAGCTACTTCAATGTTTTATCGTAATATTAATTTAATAAATTTTAATATAATCTTGCACTTACGTTTATATAATATTTGTCTTATTATTGCAGTATTATAACACAAATTTAGTATTCTAGTGATTATTATTTATACCTATCATATACCTTTGATATTCAATCCTCAAATTGAGTGTATAATGTCGATAATTTTGCAAATGCTTATATCTGTATGCATTCCATGATTAACACAGAACCATAGACAATTCATTAATTTCTTTATGGACTTCTATGTCACTGACATATCGGCTGCTAAACTGACATTTTTGTAGGCGATATACTGTATGTTTGCGAACTATAATATTCACTTGAATGTGACATGAATTAAGTACTATTTAATCCAAAAAATCCTTCCAGAATATGATACTTCCATTCAATTAGACCGTATTGTATACATGAAATCGACTCTAGTTATGCTATTAAAATTACCGTAGCCTATTCCACCATTTGTTAAAATTATTAAATCAATTACAAAGCATTACATATTTGAATTATATAGCAATATTAAATATCATGCCTACGTGTAAATAATACGATTTAGTCAAGAGAGAGGGAAACAAATGTTTCCTTCAGTGTTGTTTAAACGTTCGTATGTTGGATGTTGGCATGGCCATTGTTTCCTTTATTTAATCATGTCCGTTTCATGGCATATTATGTGTATAGTTCTGCACAATATGTAGATATATCTCGATTGGTTGCTTTTTTATTCAGATGCGCATTTCACATATCCTACACCGTAAACATCTTGATTGTTATTCAGTCACTGACTTGAGCTCCATTGTTCAATGATGGACAATTCATGGAAATGCATACTTACTAATTTGACCCCTGAAACCTAGTATTATCGCATATTACCTATATAATTCCCTCAGGGGGTGGTTTTCTTGATGTATCATGTACATAATTTAACAAAAAATGTTTATGACTAAATTTTCAGCAGGTTGGGAAACTGTTTAACAATAATTCGTCCTTGTGAAAAAGAGTTAGTCAAGACTAGTTTTCATATTGTGAAATTCCACATACTTCACATTTAAGACTGATCATTATTTGTCATCTGTTATTTGGTAATAAATTAAAGGTGGATATGCTTTTTTTCATTATTTTTGTTTGGAAACTAGTTGCAACAACATAATATTAGAATAACAACAATAAAATATTGCAGAGGATATTCGAATATATAAGATTTTTTCAATAAAATACAGGTACAACTTGTATTGATTTAATTTATTTTCATCTATCTATTTGGTACATTATATATCTAAGTTTACATAATTATGTTGCAGATCTATACCAATACTTATCATAAATTAATGTTAATGATATGCTGGCTAAGCCATCGAAATAGTTTGGAACTCCAAAAATGCAATTACATATTTTATTAGGAAATTAGCATTATACAAAAATCACATGAGTAGTGTCTACTCAGCTTTCTATAAACCAAATATCACATACAACATAGGCGCTATATTGTTATAACACCACCCGACTGAATAATGTAATATCAATAAAATCTCTTAATATGTAATTTATTAGTTGGTACTGAACATGCAATGTTTGATTATGAGAATATTTTTTGTGGATAAATGCATTGTTTCTATAAAATCGTAGCTTGTTTAAATTATGGTTTATTTGCATTTTGTGATGTAGAATTTGGCAATCAAATCGAAAACGAAATGAGCTTTTATTTTCTGTATTACATATGAGAGCAAAAATAAGACTTCGATTTAGTGTAGACTAATCAAAATATTCTGGAAATCAATTTCTTTTTCAAAAATTAATAAGCTGTTTCGGGCGTTTAGTACACTTGTTGCAGAAGGATTATTATTGTAAATATTTGTAGAAAGAAACTAGAAAATTTAAAAATAAGTAGATCCATCTGTCACGTGCCTATTGATTTATTTATGTGTGATATACTAGAACCATAAACACATGGAAATTATGGAAATATCCTAATTAACTTTAAAAAATTAAGAAAGTTGCAAACAATTTTGTAGATATTATTTTTTGATATTAATTGCTTCATTTTGAATCAAAAAATAAAACCAATCAATTGTGTAATTAAGTTTCTGTGTTGATTCATAAGACTATTAATGTTTCTCATTTAATTATTTTATGGGATACTCAAATTGACACTGTTATGGTTTTGTACATAAATATAGGCAATTTTTAATGTTACTTTATTATTTTATGTATATTCATAAATATAGTTACTGGATTATCGTAAAAACATATTATTTTTAACAAGTGTAGAAGTCACTCTATTTTCTCTAAAATAAAAACAATATTTACCCCAATACCTTACCGATTGGATTTAATCACTTATTAGAACAATATGACAGCATTAGACAAGTAAAAATATTGAATTATTATTAGGTGTGAAGTGTTTAGATAACTAACATATCTCATTCTTGGTAAAAATATGAATTGTTGTAAATGGCATTTCTTACTTGACATTGGCAAATTTTATTGCATCTATATCTGACTTTTTGGACTTGGGTTAAGTTTATGTTTCCTGAGTGAAAAGTAAAATGAACATTTAACAATTCTATTAATGAAAATATACACTTTTTCTCTCTCGATTATATGATATCACCAACCGGATACTTTTTATCCGAATACAACAAATCTGAACATGATGTGGACATTTATTAACATACTAACTTTACAAAATAGCGTTTAGGTATTTATTTGACTTTTTGACTTTTGCATCTAAACTATTGTAAATAAAGTAAATCTATAAAATTGGAGTCCATGATCTAAATATCAGAAATCTAGTGGATAAACTGCATATGGTGGGTGGTTGTTTTATTATACTTTTCAAAAATCATTTTAAATTCTACCAGTCAATCTCAGCAAATATAATGAGATTTTTTTTTGCAGTTATACATATTTCTCAATTCTTTCAATAATTTTATTTAATTAATTTTGATCCTGAATTATATTATTCAATTTGTATATTTCAATTGTAAAATATATTTACCGAGTTCAAGATGAAATTAATGTTATAAAATGGATGAATTTTTGTAATCTTATCATGCATTCCATATTATTTAGTGTATTATAGAATTTAAAAAAGTTGAATAGACTTATCCTTAAAAAAAATATAAACCAAAAAAGCCCATATTGGATTTTTTTACCATCAAATACCCAAACTAAGACATCTAATGCATTTTATCTTTATATATTTATTAATTATATTATAAACAAAAAAACAATATACTGATATTATGAGCCATGTACTAACTCACTTATGTGAATATAAAGATGATTTTTTATTATAATTTAAAATAACAATCAAAAGGATTTATAATAAATTTAATAATAAATAATAATAAAAAAATCTATGCCATAATGGTTGTGTAAGTAAATCACCATTTCTGTTTTTTCACAGTATATAGGGATCTATAAAATGTGAGGATATATTAACAGATACTTCTTTATAATTGTGTGCATGCTCCAAATCCAAATATGTTCACTTAAAAAAATAAAGAAATTTGTTAGTCTGCCGTGAAATCCAAGAATGTATTTCGCGAATTGGAAATACCGCTATTGTAGCCACAGGTGGGTTATAAATGTACACGCTACATTTACAAAAACAGTTTTCGACAAAACTATTTTTTAAAGTTTTATACTTAATTGAAATATATATGACCATCGAGGTTAAATAAAGTAAAAATTGATATTAATTATTAATTTGAAAACATTAATAATGTTATTTATTCGAATATTGAAGCAGCTGTAAATATAGTTATATTAATATTCTTGTTTTCATTTACTCAAGTAGTCTGCACGTTTTCATATATATATTTAAAGTCCTATAAGAATCTACAGACACATTAAATGCAAATTTGGCAAGTGAATATTTTATAATAAGATTATTAATGTTTATGCATTTTATGAATCCGTGTGCATTGAACAATTATAGTTTTACTCCAAGATTGGTAAAAATAAATATTCACTTCAACTGTTAGGTAATTTAACCTTTTCTATTGCTTATTTGAATCAACTTTGTAGAAAAATAAGTTTTTATTACATTATTATTACCTATAAAATAATGCAATTTTTCTTTCATTACATCAAAAGGGAATTTCTACTCAAGACTGAGTGAAATTCAAGAATCAGCAGGTAAAAATCCCGTACCATATCTTGCCATCATGGCTGGTGATTAATTGTGAAAAACATAAATATATTTTGATGGTTAAAACTCAACTCCAATTTTATACAACATTTAAGATTACCTGCGGTTAAACATGTTTCATTTTTTATTCTATACTAATACTAGAACTGTGCAAATCATTATGTCTGCATATGTCATAAAGTTACAATTAGGAACATAGTATGCTTACAATCTAAAAAAATATTTAAATCACTACAATAAATCATACAATTTATGATGTTATACATGTTTCCAGATTCACAAATATGAGTGTATACTTTTAATAGTCACAGAAGGATCCAAATAACTGAATTATTCAGTTAAACCACATTATTGAGCATAATCAATGTTATCTAAATATTTAAAATATAATTTCAAAGATACTTTGTGTGTACCCATATTTTTAAGCTCATGCATAATTTTCATTTTCATAAAATGAATTAAATAGCAATAATACTTAAACCTATCATTGGAAAATATTAACAAAATAAAATTTTGTCAAACTGCAATACAGGAAAACTATTTGTTGCCAATACAAGAATCATAATACTGATAAAAAAAACTTACTGCTATTGAGAGAAAAGCTTTTTAAATTAATTGAAATGGCAACATGCCTTCTTATCTACAGATCTCCTAAAAAACAGTCTAAATTTGTTATTACTTTGGTCCATAAATAAATAATGCCAGCAACTTTCCATGATACATACATACATAGCTATAAGAATTTTCTATAAATTGTATTCAGTTAAGAACATCACATGAATTAATAACAATCGACAATAAAAATATTATCCAAGAAATACTCCATAAAAATTGTGTCAGACGCATGTGAATGGTCACAATGAGATATTGAGTTAATGAGATTGTAATTTGGTTAATAATTTCTCCTTGCATTATGATTGACTTAATACGTAAAACATGAATGTATTATAGTTATGGAATTATAATTCTTATAGCAAAATGAATAATCCTGTTTGGTAATTAATGGACGCATGGTACTTTTATAACTGTCCACTTAACAATATATTCAATTTGTAAATTAAAAAGTTTTACATACTGATTATTGATGGTCATCGCATATATCAATCATAATTGATTTCTCTTGTAATGTAAGAGTTAATGAAGGAATTGGAAGAGGCGTGTGTGATTTTCTTGCGCGGGCTATCCAACATCGTAGTTTTACCATCGACCAGACAAGACAGTGAACTATTGCTAACGTGCTTAAGCATACAACAACAAAAATCATTGATTTTCCAGGCTTGCTCCAATCCATTGCTGCATAAATAAAGGCATGTCCATCTCTGAAAATAAAAGTTTAACAAGTGAAATTTTCGTTTTTATTCTATGTGTGAAAGATTTGGTATATAATGAACATTCAAGAAAAAAAGGTAAAAAAAAAAATTACAAGAATTCGTTTTTATTTTTCGATTGTTTCATAAAAAAATATGGATTTTAGATTATTAAAATAAATTTTCAATCATTGTCATTTGTATTCATCAACATCTTTGATATCAATTATATAAATATGCTACTGATTTTCATGATATTCCAGGTTTAATGGAGTGCATTTATATTAATGAATTTTAAATATTGGTCTGTGATATTAAATTATGGCTTGCTTTCAATGATATTACAGCATTGCCTAAAATATTTTTATTTTATAAATTAAATTGTAGTTTTTTACAAAACAGTAATCTACATATGGCACATTTTGGTCAAAATCATTTTTTTCTGGTAAAACATTTGGTGCAATATTGGGAGGCTAGTAGTATTGTATACTGTTATATTTATTCACTAGATGTCTCCAAAGTTGATTGATTTTCACCACAGATTGTGTTTACTGAATAATTAACAAAATGTTTTGATCTCCGTTTTTTTAATGGTTTAATTATATTATGAAGATAAATAAAATCACATGATTTATGAATGAGTATAAAATATCTTACTTGTCAGTCCCTCCACATGAGTAATATATGAAGGAGAATAAGGAATAAGAGAGTGCCATAATTCCTGGGTACATGACATTCATTAGCGGGCATGGATGCATAACAATCCACAAATCAACGACCATGATGACTGAATTACCGATGTGTACTAACAAGTTGAGAGCATCAAGATCATGGATCGCTAAAAAAAACAAGATTGAAAAAAAGTTGTCAATATAAAGATGAGACTAAGGCTATGCAGAGTATTATATAAATAATAGCATGGATAAAAAACTAATAATACTGAAATACCCAGATTAAAATATTATGTATTTATATGCATATGATACATACTTAATATTATTTATATATATATTAATGAAGTTAATTTTGTATGGAAGGAAAGTAAGTAATATGATATAAATGTCGAGTTTTGGTTTTATAAAAAAACAATAGTATTTTCCAACCAGTGAGCAAAAACAAGCTGGTATGTCGAAATGATAACTTATATATATTACAATGTACTACAAAGTTTTTATCATAATTTATTAAATATAGCAAAAATCGAAATGTGTTATTATGGTAAGCATGATTTTTTGTTTTGACAAATTTGGTAATTTTTTGTTAGTTTTTAAATACATAGCTAGTTTGAAATGGTTGGAAAATATTGGGGTATCAAATTGATCTACAATAATAGCATTATAATGCCAGAACGCCTAAGGGAGGGCTCATTTGATTTATTGGTGATATATGTACATATAGTACAGCAAAAGTTTAAAACTTACGGTAAAAAAATATGGAGGAAACATATTATTAGAGATATGATTATTAATTTATATTGTATTAAAAACTATGAAAGCAGTGTTTATTACTATACTGGCCTAGGTATCATAATGCAGCCTTGGTACAGTGATTTGAGAAAAAAAACATATACCCTCTGATTTATATAATAAAAGGATTAGTTTGATCCTATAAATATAACAGGTATTTTTTTAATGTTATTAAATATAATTATATTTGAAAGTATTATTGTCAACTCACCTGGATTATAAACAACTGCCCAATAGACTAATGTTATACTAATGGCAGCATCAATAGCAATGGTGTGCATTATTGAATAGATATGGTAGTGTTTAGGGATTTCTGATTTTTCATCTGAAAATCAATAACGATCAAATGAAAAAATAGTGTAATAACCTATGCTGTCAATGAAATATATCATCTCAACAACCATTGATAATTTTGAGATCAAAGTATAAACAAAAATAAATCTTTACACTATTTAGTTTTTTTTACAATATTTAATGTTTAATCTTAATAATGCTTATAGCAAAAGTCAAGAGATGTCATTACTTTTTGTACATTCACTAAAGATGCTTCAAAATGCTTTTTTCTTTTTCAATTATTGTCATTCAAACAAATAAAAATGAAGACCTAAAAAAGTTTTGAATTTTTTTAGTAGAGTTTTTACCATATAAGTGTTTAATAGTAACTGTCGAAGAAAAATACATTGATATGATGATTTGTAATTTCAATCAATTGGAGTCATCAAAGTTAATTATTATTTCTATACCATGTCCTCTGTGAAACATGTGGAGTATATGAATTGCGACAATATGAATATTTATCTTAAGAGATTATTTTTCATGATGAAAAAATGTCGCTCAATTGGGCATCTATGTTTTGTATTGGAAACCACTTTAACTTTCAACCTTCTTCAAACTATGAGTTTAAAATTACAACTTTCACGGGAATATCCAAGGAGAAAATGTGAAAGTTTTCAAATTGTTTTCATTGGAATTTTTTTATTTATTCAAATAGGGAAAATTGAAAAGAGATTCAATGAGATTGAGTAAGATTAATATAACTTTAACTAAAACCTTACCTTTATATTTGTCCATGCGCGAAAATTGAACAATACACAATGCCGCTATAGACTGAAACAAACACATCAAATATCCCCAGTTCGTAAGGTAGATGAACCATTTTGAATATGAATGTTCCAGTTTATGCTTCGGATTTACTTTTAATATACTACAAAGAGCTATTATCAAGAACTGCAATGCCACACACCATCGGTATATGAGATAAGCAATGTGAGGCCGTTTGCTCTTCTGCCACTAGAAACAAAACAGAAATAAAACTAAGTATTTTTTAATATTTATTTTCATCATATTTATTTTTTGGAATCCGGCTTAAAACTCATTACTTATAATTGACAATTGGTGAAGATATTAATTTCATATGCTGTTTATGTTAAGTTAGTCTTTTTATAAGCATCTAGTGTTTATATTTTTTCAGTATTGATCCTTGACATGGTCATTGTACTGAATTGGTTTGATGTTATATTTCTGTAATAAGTTTTTATGTTGGTGAAGTTGGTATTATCACATGGTTTATATTGATGAAAAATACAGTACACCACAACCGATCAATACTTATAAAAAACATAAAGTTTTAATATTCTTAAACTAAAGTTTTTGGATATACTGTTAACTCTACTTGTTCAAAAAGTTGATAATGTGAAATATTTCTTACTTTTTAGAAATTTAGTTAGATTTATTTTATATTATAAATTATAATATATCCAATTCATTTTTATTTTACCTGACATAATTCATAATCATGTGGATATATTTGTTGTTCCTCGGATGTGAAGGGAGCACATCTCTTCTTCCATGGACTGTTGACCATCTTGCACTCTTAATTAGTTTAAAAATCTGTAAAAAAGAAGGAATACTAATATTAGTCTAATGAATAAGAAAATAATTTTAAACTTGAAAGTATGATATTATGTTACCGTCATATGTATAGTGTGTTATATCTGTAATATAATATTTTTAATACCAGGTCTGGTGTAATGGCCAGTGTTAGTGCAACTTCGATCAACCACTGTATTGGACATTGATCTTCTATTTCCTACTACTGTTTTTACAAAGCTTTAGCAATTTTTCACAGGATGTTTTTTACTGGTAAGAATTACCCAGCCTAAAAAAATAAGCTAAGTGTTCTGTTAAAATTTCCGGGTTTACGAAGTGTTCCATTGCATAAAAAGTTTGGGAAACCCTGGTCTACAACAATGTGTCTACTATAGCAAATTTGCAGAAGGTAGAAGTGTTTCTCAAACGTTTTATGTCTGAACCCAGTATTTTTATTCACTTGCTTTTCTTTTACCTGATGGAAATAGTTATTTTTGTGAACAAACTTGAACAACGCGGAGGCTTTCCGGGAAACGTATTTATGTCGTTACGGATAGTGGGTGCTTCATTTGTACTGTACATCAGTTTATGAATGAAATCCCAATCAGTAACTGTAATCTCTGTATTAATTAAAACTATTATTGACAATTGCAATGTTGTCTATTGTTTGATATTCATTGTTAAAAATAATAAAACAACCAATGAAGATCCTTAGTATCGTTTGGAAGTAATGTGTCATTTTTTAAATAAATATTCATTTAATATTTTATTACATTTGGAAGAAGTATTTTTATTTACGTTTTAAAATTGATGCTTATTTTGAAAGGAAATCTTTAACATTGAAATCATATAACCCGTAATATGTTGTAGTTGAAGGTGCTATTCTAGTATAGGGTGATCGCATGTGATTTAAAAAGATTAAAAAATACACTTTCATTGGCAGTAGACATCTTAATGAAAGAAAATAATATTGATATATATATTTTCAAAATTTTAATGTCCACGTACTCAACGTTAAAGGGAAAACTGTTA
>JAGVSQ010014052.1:0-10800 GCA_022683975.1 Rhyacophila evoluta
TCCGACACAAACAAACACACATAAACTAGATTTTATTTATTAAGAAGATATAATAATATATTTATATAATATTGAACAATGTTTTTACGTCTTTCACGGACTATACACAATTGTTGTGCCATACTATTTGTGGTGTTACTAGTATTTCGACCCATGAAAATATGATAGGTAAACGTGTATGCAAATTCCATCACAAGGATATGTTTTTTTTTGCAAGTAGAAAAAGTATTATGCAACAGTAATATAGAAAATTTAATAGAGCGTCGGCTAGACTACTATATAGTAATTAGGTTACTTTAAACAGTATAAATAAAAATACTACTTGTATGTTACATGAATTCTTAGTGACAAAACTAATGCGGAAATAAAAATTATGGCATGACACTACTAATTTCCTGGATATCGCTATTCTATCATTTTAAATAGTTTGAATATGCAAAATAAACAAATGTATAAAAAATAACAGTGCTAATAAATAATACGCGGACGACGAGTGTCGCTCAGAAATTGTGTTACAGAGCGTAAAAATTGTAGGAAAGTGTTTCGTCAAATTTGCGGAATCGATATTTGGTGACATTGCTTAAACTATTTTGCATTTTGAGTGAGCCTTATCAACCATTAGTAAAAAAACTAATTGGCGAGCTTTGTCTATAAATATGATTTTATGAACACCATTAAGTGACGGAAAAAAGATAATGCTTATGAGTCATGGTGTCGGTAACTTGAAGGGTGGAGAGAAATCTGTGATTTTTCCGCGTTAGTTTTTTTTACTGTGGTCGCTCCGAAAGTGGAGCATATGGTTCTTCGAAGTGTGAAGATATGTCTTGACAGATTATTTTTCATGAGAATTAATTTCCGGCAATTGCTCAAGTCAATCGACATCCAGTCGTGCATTTTTGGTTTTTTTAAATCCGGCAAATATGGAAATCGAGCCCTTGTTCCTCGAATTCGAAGCGTGCACGCTAAACTCTGGGCTACCAAAGAGACCAGTAATTAGCAGAGCAGATTTTTTTTTTAAAAACTAAGCCAAGACTTAACAGTTTGAAGATGTCTGCTCCAAAAGCAGATAATATGGGTCTTCGCAATGTGAAGATCAGGAAAGAATTGCATCGCTTACCTTTTATCTAACTGAAACAATGCATCCTGACTATTTTTTTTATCTAGGGTGGGTACTAAGAAGTTCAGCTGTTTCCCTTTCCCGCGTGTAATCTAGTTTACATTCTGGCTATTTTAAACAATGTAATTTCTTACTGGAGGCTTGTTGAATGGAAAGTAATCAGGGAAAATCTCACTTTGAAAAATATTGACCTGAGGAAGGCAATGCCTTAATTTGAATTTGGAATATTGGCGAGTATGAACAGGATCTAAAAATTGTGGCGAATGTTTATTTCGATTCTATTATAAATAATTAAAAAAATGAGTATTCTCTAATGGAACCATCATGAAAATTGTTCATTAATGTTCGTTTAATTTATTCAAAGAGCCAATACATTCATTTGAATTACGTAATTGATTTTTTTACAAGCGTAAGTTTGCGTCACTAAAACACGTTTTGTATCGAAGCAATAAATTATATAAGATAATCCGGATGCATTCTGAGGAACACTTTCAATTTATTCGTACTGTATGAAAATCATATTGGATATATTGTTCGACAAATTTCCCCATATTTTTTGTCGTTTAGGGATACGTTTGAAAAAAATAAAAAATATGATTGTGATCTTTATATTTTATACTTTTTCGAGTAAATGAATGGATGAATTATTATTAATCAGTGGTTGTTATCGTTGGTTTATCAAATTAATTTACAATATTCGGATTGTTTTTGTTTTGTTTGTATCATGTCCAAAAGTAGAGTAATTAACAATTTGAAGCCACTTTAGAAATCGGAGTATATGTATCTCCACATTGCGAAGATACTTTGGCAGATTTTTCGCTGGAATTGGTTGTCAACCAATTGCTTGACCAACTGGAAATCCAGTCCTGACTTTTTGATTCTTTTAAATCCTATAAATAGCTGAGACTTAAACCCGCAATCTCTAGCTCAGCATAGCGAACGTTTACATTTTGCCTACTGGAAGGATCAGGATAAGGAGAGAAAAAGCTATTTTTATTTTATAGCAGTTATTTTAAAAGTGGGCAACATTCTGAAGGTAACGGCGATATTCGGAGATTGTGGTTGAAAAACGTCATAGGGTGGCTAGTATCATTTTTTAAAACATAGATGGCGCTATTTTCTGGTTAGATTATTTTAATCACCGCGTGATAAGTTTATTGTTGTTGATATTATAATTCGATATATTTTATTGATGGGAAATTATGACATTTGTAGTTTACGCGTGTCCTTTATTTAAACAACGGTGTGTATTTAATTTTAAAGTATATGAAAGTAAAAGTCGATCATTTTAATTTGACAAGCTCGTTGAACAAGGAAAAGGCAGTTGGCTCGGAAACGCTTTCTCTAGCGCCGCGCGACGCGTCGTTTGAATTTCGAATGCAATTTTCATAACAATGCAATGGCGTAGCAGGTTTTTAAAAAAACGAATAAACGTAGATCGATGCAATATATCTATATACTATTTATATGTACACTGCAATAATGTTGTTGTGTAAAGATCACTTCAAAATAAGCCCCGTTATTTGAATAATAATAATAATACACTCTAATTTAGTGTGTGAACTATACAGTAATCAATGACTCACACTGGAGTTAGTAATAATTTTCGATTGAGCCGTTATAACTGGGGCATTTTTTTTATTTAATCGATCTTCTATGATACGATTCGTCACCTACCACTTACGACTAAAGTAGGTTTCTTGTGGACCGGTTTGCACTGCTTGATCCGTTTCATTATTTTTTTATTACAATATATATATGTCAGGTTGTGGTAAAATATACACTCGAACATTAAGAACATGTATACCAAGATACTTTTATAAAATTGTGCAAGTTTATTCATGAAAATAAAATATTGTATTTTTAACCGTCTCCTTATTATTATTCATCATTCATTCCTTTCATAGATTAATAGGCATGTCACATTTTATAATTTATCAAATATTACCCGGTATTTTTGTAAAAGCTAATAAATGACGCCCAGGGCCGTGTCGCACTATGAAACAGAGACGCAGTTGCATCAGGTGGCATCACGTAAGGGACGGTAAAATAGCGAAATAAACACAGATATTCCAAATGTACAAGCCATGCGGGGGTGCGAAATGATATTTTGAGACGGTGAAATTATCTGAGGCACGATATGTTTGAATTACGTGACCTATTACGTCCGAAAGTAGAAATTATGAACAAAACAATCTGGACGAATGTACGAAATTAAAAATTTCTAGGCAGTGCGGGAGAGACTAGAATTTTTGGCAGGAAATGAAGAAAATTTGGTAAAAGTGAAGGAAAACGTCCGCGACTTCGGAAATATGTCTGAAGTTAGCAGCACAAAACACTCGCACACACTAATACACTCACATCACACGCATTGGTCGCGGACGTTTTCCTTCATTTTTACCGAAAATTTTTGGCTACAAGACCTAAAAACACGAGAAACCATAATTTTTGGAAGGACGTGAAAAATATTTTCGGGGCGTGAAAAGGGCGCCATTCTAAAGACTTGAAGCATACTGAGAAATCTACCATATGGTTCTGATGATATATTTACTTACTGCCAAAATCTCTTATTTCAAGAGTTTACGCAAATCTGTTTTTAAAGCTATTTATCACAATGTGAAGATTTGTCTGTCAATGATTTACATGCTAACATACTTCATTGTTATGGAGATTGGTTGTCAGCCAGCTTATAACAAACAAAGAATAACATAATAAAACGAATATGAACCATATAATATGCAAAAAAAAAACTGTTGAAAATGTCTATCTACGTACGCGTCTAACATGTCAAATAAATTTGGATAAATTAATAAAAAAAATGTATCTATATTTTTGTACAATATTTTTAACCAAGAATGGACAGTGAACAAAATATATGTGATTGAAAAGAAAAGTCTTTTTATTAAACAATATGTGGCCAAAAATGTACGCCACTGCAATACTAATATAGATACCACTGCTAACGTGATACGCGACATTCTATAAAACTGAAGCATGTCCATATTATATTGCGATCTAAGATTTTTGTCTTCAATTTGGTAACGCACACAGAAGCGACGTCTCTATTGTTTAAGGCACTAATTATACACAAAAGACACGAGAAACATATATTAATGTATAAGAATTATCTAGTCGATCTATATGATGTACTGTTTGCATATATTTTATAAGAAAGCCAAAAATCATCTAATGTTACGTTGACTAAATCAATTCCCAACCCTATAATAAAGTTAAGCAACGTTGTAACCGAATAAAGTTTGGATGGATAATTATATACTCTGAGCTTTGAAATGATGTGCTTAGCATAGACCTACAGTTCCTACCAGTACTATAATAAAGCATACCATAAATCAGACTGGCTCAATACTTGGTATATATATCTACTCGCGGAGTTACAATAACATCATAACTGATAAAATGCATTGCAGAAATTTCTTTTTCGTATATGGTTTCTCCGGTAGCTGAGAGGTTGGCATGGGCATCTTGCATTCAGGGTATGCAAATTCAATACCCATATCTGCTAGCATTTTTTAAATCTGAAAATACAGGACTGAATCCCCATTTGGTTGAGCAATTGTCTGATGACCAATTCTCGTGACAATAGCCTGTTGAGATATTTTTTCACGTAGTGGAGATCCATTTGCTCCACTTTATAAGTAAAAAGTATATATTTTTACAATCGTTAATAATGATAGATTAACAATGACTCATTATTAATCTAAATCAGACTAGAGCGCGATGATATGACCATATGTGAGAGTATGATATGACTAATGCGAGACCTACGAATATATGAATTTTTCCTGCTTGATTTTCTATGTCTATCATCAGATATTGAATACTGACATAATTCTTCTGACAATTTAAAATGCTTTTACTTCATATAAATCATTCTAATCTAATCGATTAATATTCTGTGACATGCTTAATGAAATAAGTCACAAGCCAGTGGTAAAACGAAATAATGCCAATGAGATCGTATTTGATCAATTTTCTACGAGATATCTTATTTTCACCAAAATTACCGTAAATAAATTTTTCATTTAACACAGCCTGTTTTCGATTTACTTCACTTTCAATCGACTCGTGCAATTATAGAATAAAAAATATTCGTATAGATATTACATACATATACTTATTCTTGCATTGCATTTGGATAGTAAAGGTTTTACAGGAATCAAGGACGTGCATATGTGACTAATAATTTGACATGTCTGCGACGAGAAAGTTCGAAATAATATGTATTAAAAATTTATCCTTTTTTCAAATATTTTTTAATTGCTAGGCTGCATCAATCGAGAATACACGACGAAATAAATATGTCGATAGAAGACAACCCCATTTTTTCTCAAATGTCTTTTTCATATGAGACATATTGCGAAAACACTGTCCTAAATTATCATATATTCAGTTCATTTCTTCGTAAGATTATACAATAATAAACTGTGCTATATAATACGTTGGTAAGTTGACAAAACGCGTATTCTACAATCGATTACGAGGGTTATATAATGCCAAAATTCTAAGGTGAAATAACCATATAGAATGCAAATCAGTGCACAAAATCATTTTCGAAAATATTTAAAACAAAAATAAGTACTGAAAAAGATGCTATATGGTATACAAAAAATACTATACTATTTTCCTTTCAGTTTTGGCATACTGGAATAAGTTCACTTTAGAACTACCCCCTCACATATAGCTTTAATTAATTGATTTCCTAATTCTTCCATTTTCCGTTCTATTTCTTCTAATATTGCCTATTTAAATCAATATAATGAGTTTGTGTTTTGGAATCTCGTTAGGTTGAATTGGTAAGCCTCACGTTCTCCGTTTGATATCGGAAGACGCAAGTTCAAGTCTCAGAACTGTATAAAAAATCATAGCATAGAGTTCTAACACACATAGTAATCGTTTGGCTGATTCTCATGACCATCAATTTGTTTTCATGTTGTAGAGATCCATATACAATGTTATTTAGAGAAAATATTATTAAAACATCTATTATATGAAAACGTGTATTGTGCCACATTATATAAAATAGAAGTAAGTAAAATTGTGTCACGAGTTATGATACTAATTTGCGAAATTTTTGTAAGTTCCGAAGATTAAAGACTAGGATATTGTTGAAATAGTTTCTTATTCACGAAATATTGTAATTAATATCGTTCCTGTAGTTTTATACTGAATTTTTTTCTTAAAAATAACACTTACATTTAACATTTAACCAATAGATTGTATACAGATATTATTAATTATCCGAATTACATATGATTACAACGAAATAATGTTTAATATTATGAACATTCATTCTGTTGAACGACTTTCTCCTGCAGTTTTTAATAGCATTATTTCGTTATGCATACTAATGAAAATTATGCCAGCATAATAATTTTATTTTGTTTAATTAAATCAATCTTGACTATCATCCAAAATAATAAGAATTCTTAAAAAGATTTCGAAACGATAATATAGTGAAACAGTCACATTCTTTTTTCTGTTTTTTTGGTCTCTCTAAAGTTTATGATAGTTTTCATTCTACAATATTATCATTAAACCGCTAAACACTTGTGAAATCCTGAAAAACAATCTATCAAGTGTACCTATTGTGGAGTATTCAATATTCAGTTCAAGATTCACATGAATCAATGTACACACAACAAGACTATTTGAGATTAAATCACCTGGATAGCAATGCTCTACCAATAACTTTGTGTACGATGATCTCCAGTTTAAGACCTGGTAAAAATTACATCTGATTTTTATGGTTATTTGATTTTTTTTTAATAAAAGAGATGTTAATGGGAATAAATGTCAGTCAGCATTTTATCCGGGAGGTGATTGTTCTAGAATACAAGTAAAAAGTTACTTTATTTAAAAACTGTTTCAAAATACATTTAATAATATTCGGGAGAACTATTTTTTTATTAGCTGCTGAGTCATATATTTTTTTAAAGGCATAGTTAATATACTACTAATCGAATTTTTTGTTTATAATCATGAATTATGATTATTTTTATTGTTTAAGAGTCAAAATAAATACGTCATTAATGTAATATTTTAACGATAAAAATTAGTATTTAAATATTTTCGGCAATATATGAATAAACAAACAATGACTTCCGAACGATAATAAAAAATATATCAGTTGATTAAAATAAAAAATCTATTAATTATGTTCAACCGATTTTAAAGCAATCAACACATTTGTTCCAAGAAATCCTTGGTGGTTAAAGTATATTTAAGTGCCGTTAAAAATTGGTCGAATAAGATTGAAAATGATTTCAACTTTATGTTTGGTTACGTCCTCTAAAATAATTCCATACAGTAATTAATTAATACGTACATTGTTTTCATGTAACTTCCTTTAATTCAATAAATAAGGAAGCTCATTATCAGAATCGCTAATACCGTATCGTTGTATAACGGAATTATGATTGTACTATCATAAGATGACATCTTATCCGCAGTCTTGAGCTGGAATTTTTATAAAGCTTTGTTCGATTATAATTCAAGATTAACGAAAATGGCGTGAAAAAATTCTTATCTATTATTTTTTTTATTAAATTATTTTATTGAAATGTATTGTCAGTTCCTGTTGGAGCATTGAAGTGAAGTAGCACTATTTTTAGATAGATACCTAAACGAAAGATTTTATCACATCCTTGCATCCAGATTTAGTCGGGCGTATCTTAAAGCTTCTATATAGAACATCTTTCTATTTTATTAGACCAGGGTTTCCCAATTTTTTTCTACAATGGAACACTTCTCAAGCCCGGAAAGTTTAAAGGACCACTTAGCTTATTTTTTTAGGTTGGGTATTTCTTACTAGTAAGAAGATTTTGAAATTTTTTACAGTGTATAAAAGCTTTCCAAATTGTCGCGGAACACCTAGAAAGGCTTCGCGGAACACCAGTATTCCACGGAACATAGTTTGGGAATCCCCGCGATAGACTATCGCAGGAATTTTTATTAACTATTGAAATCTTGAAAAACTGATTATTTATGTGAATATGATATGATGTCGCATATTTTTTAACAGCAATGAAGTTCGTCCTTGTGACGAATAATTCGCCTAATTTACAGCTAGACTGACTTGAGTCTTCCAAATATCTTTATCCTTCATGATGACTTTCATGTTTCAAAAAATTTGAATAAAACTAATGTCAGACGATGGATTTGATATGCGAGAATAATACATTATTTATTAACTAGGATTAAAGTTCGTAAATCTTCGGAGGAAACTCACATAAAATATGTAAAATGAATTATTATAAAATCATATCAAATACATAGATTTTCTGTGATATAACCGATTTTATGTTATGGAGTACAAATATTTTTTTTGTTACTCTTATATCTATTTATAAGTAGGTAAAAATATATTTAAGAAGAGAAAGGAAGGTTTTGAGGTTATGGTAAAATATGCCGTTGAATAACGCATCAATTCATATTTATCAAAGCGGACGACGGAAACATTACATTAATATGTAGACTCGACCTAGAAGAATTTATAAATATTATACGTTTTACTTTAGTGGTCAAATTAAAACACCAAGCAGGCTTTCACTAAGGCCTTGTCGCTTTGTGCTAGTGAGTTTTTCAGTCATACTAATTGGCAATCAGTATGAAAATTAGAATTTTGTTCTAGAATAATTTCATTACAAGTAGTTTGAATTCATAAAATGCATGAAAATTTAGTATGATTAAGGGTAGCTGTGTGAGAAAGCACAAGTATATAATTGTGAATTATAATCGACACAAGTCTTGTAATTACACTCAGTCTTCCAGATACGTGATACATTTATTGGTTTAAGTGTTTTCACGTATGACAAAAATCACATAACTCGAGTAACACACCTGTTTCTAAATTTACAGATTTAAGTTGACATCTTTTGAATAATTGATCCAGAAACAAAGTCGCGCAATGTAATTTTATTTACAAAGCTACGATTTCTTGTTTTTTGTTTGCTCGCGTGGTGGAGATATTATGTAAGTTGCTTCGCACAAGTATAATTTGTCGTTTTCTAGCTCCTGTAGTGTATATTCCATTTAGTTTTATTATATTTTTAAGGGGGGCCTACTTTTTTTGCTTTAAAAGTCGCGTTAGTCGATTTGCGTAAATCAACGACTACTTGTATATCGTCGTATTACTGGCAAAAGACGTTAAACTAAAATGCCAGTAATACGATGATACACAAATAATAGTTCTGTGTCTACTGGTATTCATACTTAAAAAAACATCTGTCATTATTAGTCGCTACATCGTAGAAATCCAAATGCTCTACCAGCGTTACTTTTAATTTCAAGTTGGGTTAGCGATTCTCCAACAAAATACGTTGTTTGCTTTATTCATTAATTCTTTCCGGAAGAGAAGAAAACTGTTTTACCAACTGAGATTTTAAGTTATGTTACTAATCACACAATTCATGAAATTCGATCCAAGATTTATAGCTTAATGCGTAGATATGACGAGTGGTGAAAGGAATTATTTGGAAATATGAAAAGGAGCTGTTAATTTTTTATCCTAAAACAGGGTTGTCGATAAAAAAATAGTAAGTAAACGAAGAATACAAGTTCCCTTTTGTACAACGGATATAACGTCAAAAACGGAAAAATCTGTGGCTGTTGCTTTTCCTAAAAGACAAACAGAAAGTCACCGTGGATCATAACGGGTGATGAATGACGAAGTTAATCACGGCTTGAACATATTAAGATCCAAAGTTATAAAAAAATATTATTGAGGCCGCTGCATTGGGGTTATTTATAATTTACTTCAGAAAAATATGTCCTATAAGGAATAATAGATAATTCTTGTTAACATGTCATTACGGTGATGACATCACGGCTTGCTCTTTTGTTTTATAGATATGTTTTCATAAATTTGATATTTTTCAGAATAAATATATGAAAACAGTTGAATAAATTAGTAGTCCGTTTGACTATTAGAAATATCATTAATAGAATTAATTGACTCTTGGCTGATGTTATGGACTATCGAACACATTTTATTATGTGAATAAAATAATTGTGTGTTTATTTTTTTGCTTGAATCTAGCTTTAAATTTGCAAAAATTAACGAAGAAAAAGAAGACGTTTTACTCGATATCCGATTTAAGACTGTATCCAGTTGACTAAATTATATCCATTGGATAATTATTTTAAACATCACATAAATCACAAATTTCGTAAAAAAAATATTGAACCAATAAACAAACTATATCTAATGATTTGTGTAAATACAGTTTCAAGGGATGGTTGAAAGTTTTAATTAAATCTAACTGTATACATACATATTTATCTATGTATTATATACGACTGTCAATTAAGATAACATTCAAATAGAAGCCATACTTACTTGTAACATTCATTTCTATAAGTTAAATATGTAATCAATTACACGAAAACGTTTATAGTCTGGTATATAGTACGCTGATGAAACTTACATCGTTTACTTTATATGTTTCAATCATAGATGGTAAAGATGTCTATTGTGTTCAAATTAGTAAGTATATTAGTGTACATTTTGTTATTATAGTATACATATTGAAAAAAAGCATTGCTATTGTTGATATATTTTTTTTAAACCATGTTCGCTCCCAACACGGACCATATGGATCTACACAGCGTGAAGATATCCACTCCGAAAGGGGAGTATATAGATCTCCGCAATGTGAAGACGT
>JAGVSQ010014053.1:0-10800 GCA_022683975.1 Rhyacophila evoluta
AGATGGGGATTCGAACCCGCATTCCCCGGATCGTTAGACGTGCACGCTACCAACTGCGCTACCGGGGAGACATTTTCTTCAGTCATTAAAAATAATCAATATTTTAGTTTGAAGTGATAATTCTATAAGCTGTGACAATACTATATGATTGAGATGTTGATAAATTGATTTTACATAGAATTTTAAGTACAATTAACGATTTTCTAAAAAAAATATAAGTGTTTTAGAAACTATGCTAATTTCTGCAAACGTTAAGCGCATTTAGCGTTTTTGCGAAAAGTGGGCCGCAGTTTAAGTGTTAAACATTATTATTCTTTTTGTTAAGAAAAAATCTTTTTATCAATCTTCCCACTAAATGCGCTCGGGGGGTAAAAAAAGTCACGGTTGTTTGTGCGGCGAATTATGCCAGCAGATGTTTATATTCTCAACGTTGAAAATAAATCCTGAAAAACGACGAGACCTACATTGTCCACGCCTCAAAACAATTTTCAGGAAATTATTCAATCAATATCGCACAAGAAAAGTGCGTGGAAACTATCAAGCCGGACCGGAGTGAGTGCGTCATTCTATATTACACATTACGCGCATATTATTTCGACGGCTGACTCATACTTCCGTACCAATACACTTGTTTAGGATTTGGTACATTTATTTCTCTATCGACAAAAATTAGTCCGCCTCCTGCCATATAGTAACTTTTACAGTGACTGTTATTTACCATGAACGTAAATTTTACCCAATGCCCAATTTTAAAAATAAAAATAAACTCTTAACTATAGAAATTCAGATAATAGTAGGCGGAGATATCATTATGATAACATGAATATATTATAAATTTTAAAATTTCTATCAGTATGTGTCCGTGTGGGTGGTGCGACGGTATTCGGTCCGCGCCAAGTGTAAGTTGTTTAGTGCATGCATTCTGCCGGTGCCACTGTATCTTGCACCTTACAAAAGCTTAGGAGAACCTATATTGAGCTTTAAGAACAGATTGCGTCGGATACTGGGGGTGAAGTGGACTGACTTCGTAAGTAACTCGGAGATAAGGGAGCGGACGGGACAACACTCTCACGCTAAAAGTCATGCAGCGGCGCTGAAACTGGGTGGGGCATGTGCTACGTATGCCTCTATAGAGCCTGGTTCCTGCTTGTTTCTTCTTCCGATCGACTCGGAAGACTGTTGGGTACTATCCATAGAATGTACACAGCGTAACTAAAGGGTGGTGGTATGACCTGGTAGGATGCGAGGCAGCTGGCGGTTTTCAGAGAATCCTAGAGGCGTTACGTAGAGGCCATATGCTCCACATAAAGAGCGGAAAGCTTTTCGAGGGGAAAACAATTAAGAAAAACCCCTCTCCCGAATATTGTTATATTGTATATGTAATGTATCGCATTGATCGCATGATGGGGTAATTCATGATAACAAATAAAGCCCTAATGTGGAATTGGCTACAACTGAAACTGGCTTTGATGCCTCTAAATATTTCTGTGCGAAGAGCGGATGGATTCTTCAAGGCCAAAATGGCGTAGTGTCGTTGGGTGCTGAGAAATATTGTAGATAGCCCGAGAGCAAAAAAAAACGAGAAACCAACTAGGGAAAACTCGGGGTTGAAGAGGTACATTCGAAATTCACTTTACGCAAGCTACTAAGTGCGAAAGTAAAAATCTTAAGATGGTGCGGGACTTAACAATGAGAAACTAGAAAATTCTGGAAGAATGTACGAAAGTCGAAATCTTTAAACAGAGCTAGACTTGAAATAGGGTGTCGTAAGACAATCTCAATTTAAAAAAAGTGCTGCAAAAACATTCTATTGTCCGATTGAAGGAATGTCAAAAAACAATTCACGAGCAAGAAAGTTGGGATGGAAGTGTCTTTAGATATTAAACTTGAGTACATGATGATGAATTCGTCCAGTATTCACGCACATATATCGAAATTTACACTACTCTTGAATGTTTTCAAAGAAGAAAATGTCTTGAAAAAGTGGTAGAAGCGCTGCTTACTTGTGTTTAATAACTGAAAGTTTTTTAAAATTAAATAGTCAGTGGTACAATACGTTTTTCAACCGAAGTCAGCTATTATTTAAAAATGGCTGGGAATATCCCACATGTGTATGTAATTTAAAGATAAGCCAACGGAAATCGCATTTAGATATTCCAACCATAACTTATCACAATTATTGATAAGACACTGGCATACAATAAATTCTACATTTGTCAATTTTTAATAAATGTACATACACTGACCTAAAAAACTCATATTTCGCACATGCACTTTCATACTGGTAAATGATATAATTATAGATATCAAGGGTTAAAGTTTTTACTTTGTTTTTCTTTAAATATGTAGTTGGATATATAAAAACTACGACGTCAAGTCTTGCGTTACATTTAAGGATTACATTTTTTTCCATATAGTAATAACTAATGAATATACTAAGTTATCTGTTAAGTGGTGTAGCTTCTACTGAATGAAATATCCTTGAGTGAATATGCTATTATTACATTGTTATCAAACATTAATTGATTCGTCCTAATCGCCCTGTCTCCCAGGTTAGCGTAGTTGGTAGCGTGGGCGCCTAGAGATCCGGGGAATGCGGGTTCGATTCCCCATCTGTCGGATTTAAAAAAATCTAAAAATGCAGGATTAAATACCTATTGAGTTGAGCAATTGTCTGACAAACGGTTCTCGTGAAAAATAGTCTGTCAAGACGTCTTCACACTGCGGAGATTCATATACTACACTCGGAGTGGATATTTTCACACTGCATAGATCCATATGCTCCACTTTGGGAGCGAATATGGTATAACATATATAATCGCATTAGCTGCAGACATACACGTTGTGAGCAGATGCTTAACCCTTGTCGCCTTATTTTCAAAACCATTATTTTATTTTGTAATAAAATATTATTATTTCTATTAATAAAAATACTAGATATATTTAACAATGATATGTGGGAGTCATTAAAATTATATCATTTATTTTCAGGCAAGAAAAAATTACGTGAAAAAATAGCATTGTTGCATACAATAGCAATAATCTAGCTATGACCCAGCCGGCAAGGGCAGGAATATTGAAAGCAGAACTAAATAAAAGCTTATAAAAAGAGTTGACATTTAAGCATTGAAAAATTCCATTATGCTCTTTTGATAATTATTATATTTTGTAAAGGAATAAAAGATTATTTACATTAGTGTTCACAGAAATACATAAAAAGTCAGATAAATCATTTCTCTGCGTTCAAATTTGATCTCAAGTAATCTTTTGATTCCGAAATGGGAGCGGCCACGTGTGGTAATGTTATACACATTCTTACCAATTTAGAATAACTTTTCAGTTTATTGTTTTCGTTATTTGGAAAAAGACGAGCATTATTTACAAATCGGCATATCCAATTCGATTGATTTTATGATATTAGATGAATTGATAGCAGTGAAAGATTTTAGTGTTTAAAACGTGTGTGCAATTAATCGGTTATTTTTGGTCCGTGTTATTAACAGTGTAAAAAAAGAACTGAGTGTATAAATCATTTGAATTAATAGGATATTACAAAACATTATAATGATAATAAGGTTATGTTGGTTAATTAAATTTTTACGAGCAATAGTTAATACATCCACCCTACTGTTTCATGCCTTTGAAAACTTAATCTAAATCATGTGTTGTCCGTACATTCATATGTTTCAGTTCTCACGGATTGTTAAAAAAACATCGTCTTCGATTACTGATATTGAAAAGCTATGGAACGTATATCGATCAGGACATTAAAACTTTTCTGACACATGTTGTTTTGATATCATTGCCAGATTGTATCAACGGTTTTCAACCTTTTCTTAAGCTGTGACCCCATTTTGAGTTTAAAAAAAATCTGTATCCCCCTGTTTTATTAGGTCTCGTCTAGTATTGAGATTTCTTTTTTCGTTCATTTGTCTAGATTTTTTTGTTCGTGATTTCCACTTTCGTACCTAGTACGTCGCATAATACATAATATGTTGTTTGTGTCTCTCCTGGAGTTTGGTATGCCTCCCGAAAAAATAGTTTTTAGTTTGTGCTTCCCTTGAAGGTCTCTGTGGCCCTCTGAGGGGGGGGGGGGGGGCATATGGACCCGGTTGAGAATCGCTGGATTACATTATTAAGACGTTAAGAATATTATATGTCGACCGTGAAAATAAAAAAGTACATAGAACTCAATTTTTCAAAATAGCTTATATCCAATAATCAGAGAGAATACAAGTTAATACACGTTCTATCAAAAGGATGCAGGCTGAAAATGCCGAAATAGTGTCTAAATTTAGCCTTAAGTTTGAAAATA
Source organism: Rhyacophila evoluta (assembly GCA_022683975.1). Classification (NCBI taxonomy): domain Eukaryota; kingdom Metazoa; phylum Arthropoda; class Insecta; order Trichoptera; family Rhyacophilidae; genus Rhyacophila; species Rhyacophila evoluta. Next base: position 4,316 of record JAGVSQ010014053.1, read on the forward strand.
GGATGATCTATGAAACAAGCACTTCACCAGACTTTTTTTAAAAAAATAACTTATAAATAAAACACCAGTTTTAGCATTCATGCACTTAAAGGTTGTGTTTATGTAATGTTTCGACTTTGGCTCAAAATCATTAAATAAACGTTTTTTGTGCCTCCTGTAAAATTTGTTCAATATGGGTTACGTTCTTTTAACTTTCCACGGTCAATATATATCGTAGTTTTCGCCGACGGTTAAAAGTACAGAATATTAATTATAATAATAACGCCTTTTTTTAAATTTAATATCCTGGAAAAAATCGAGTCTCGAGAAAGACCTTATATTAAGTTTATTATTAACACTACCGTTGGAATATTTTTAGAAATAAATAATAAAAAAAATACACCATTATTTATTACATAATCGATTCAATGGAGTAGTGTGCGTGAGAATTTACTTGAGCATACTATTTTAGTAACTAAAGTTCCGCAAATTCATCTTTGCGTTTTAAGCAACAGTGCCAGGTATGTGTCTTATTTGTTTGTGATATTGGACCGAACACTGTCATTTTAGTATTTGCAATTTGCTGAGATTCCATGGCTATCGTTTTAAGTTAATCTACTATTTTTTCAGCCGTTGTTCATACCGGCATCCTTTAATTCCGCTGAGAACATCCAACTGTCACCCAAGTCGCCAAAATACCACCAGTCGCAAAAAGAGAGAAGCAGGTAGATCTAGACTCTCCGGAGGTATCCGTGGTAAATGCCCCAGCCAATTTAAGTACCGCTGGATGATTTTTATTGTAAAAGTGGGCTGCTCTATCCACCCTCGTATCTCCGAGTTCCGCACGGAGTCAGACCACTTCAGCCCCAGTATCCGAAGCAGGCATCCGTTCTTTGATACGTGCCAAGATTTGCTACTTGACGTGAACCGTGTGCCGCCACGCTACCCAGACAGCTGACATTGAGTTGAACGTTGCTCCAGACATCACAAGATTAATACCGAAGTCTTTATGCGTGCTGTTTATTATAAATATCTTCAAAGATACTTGCTTGGACGTCAATGTTGAAGAGGATATATCATTTTGATTAAATGTACAGGTAAACGATGATAATTAACACAAAAAATATTAAGAAGTAAAGATTTAAAGTCATAAATGACGACGAGTAGAATAATTTGAAGACTATTCTTTAACTTACACATATCTGTTAGTCCCCTTTCGAAAAATTAATATCGACTGCCACTGGGGTTTCCTCGCGGTCTGGGAACGTCAACTCATTGTGAACATAACATCACTATAATTTTTTTCTAATTCATAATTGAACGTCTAACAACATTTCACAGAATACAATTAATTATAGTATATAGTGACAAGGAAATAACGAATACTTCCGCAGTAATTCACAAGTGGGCAGTGCAGCTAGCTCGCATTGTTATGTAAGTATTAAAGGAAATTAATCACGAAGTACTTTTCCGATTAAAAGAAAACAGAGTCTAATGCAATAGCTTTGATGCAAATTACACATTATAAGTAAGTGCAGACGTGGAATTAATCACAGTATTATGAGGTGTGGAAATAATAAAAAAAAATATGTTGAGATTTTATTCGTTCAAACCATTTACAATACAACATATCGGCTGCTTACTGCCAAGTAAATGTAAATATTGTACAAGTAAAGCCGCGGGAACGATAGGTGTCGCGACGACAGAGCGACGGCGATAAAACGACGAAAATAGAGATGCAAAATAGCTATAAATATGTATAACATATATAACACTAAATAAAAGTTAAAGTAAAGAGAGAATTTGAAGTAAAAATAAAGGAAGAAAGATCTTATTCTTAAAAACATATACGATAGGATCCATTTAATCTCATTCTCACTCAAGTGGAAGATATAAAAAACTAAGGCGATTTTTTTAAAAATCATTATTTTCCTCCGTATTGTCTCCCCGGTAGCGTAGTTGGTAGCGCGCGCGCCTAACAATCCAGAGACTGCGGTTTCGATTCCCCATCTGTCGGATTTAATAAATTAAAAAACGCAGGACTGGATTCCCATTGGGTTGAGCAATTGTCTGACAAATAATTATCGTGAAAAATAATCTGCCAAGGCGTCTTTAAATTTCGGAGATCCACATACTACATTTTCGGTGTGGATATCTTGTCCTGACTGATTAACTTTATACGAGAATTGGCTGTCAGACTCCTCAACCCAATGGGGATCTAGTCCTGGATTCGAACTTGCACTCTCCGGATGAGAGACGCGCACTCGTACCTTGTCTCTATTATTCATGAATTACTCTTAATTAAAAATAGTAACCTCGTGAAAATAGATCGAATTAAATATATTTAAAAATCACACGTTACATTAATGAATTATTAATTTTGCCAAGGCTTTATGGTAGCGTAGATTATATTGTAATTAACTAAAAAAACACATGGCTTCGAGCTAAAAAAATAATCAAATTTATTTGCAAGCATATTTGTAATAATCAACATATATAAACAATTTTAGCCAGATGCATGGTTCTGACAGTAACCAGACAACTGCAACAAAACAACAACTAAAACAAAAAACGCATTTCTAACGCAAAGAAGCCGATAATGCAAAATTTTACGTATTTTGAATATACTTAGGCAAATTAAAAATCTGATTGTCCCATTATTATAATATATTGAAAGACTTAAGCACTATTGAATACAACCATAATTATTTAAAAAAAAACTTTCATTATCACCATAGACATTTAAATTGTAATCACAAAACAACCATAGTCTAAAAACTGCAAATTTGTTTGTTAGTGACATACTGCTTTAAGGCGATGATATGTATTATCTGTATAAATAAAAATGTAAGTATTCGTTTGTTCAAAATCTTAAATCTTCAAAAGTTCTTCACCGATTTGCTTTGAAATTGTCGACACAGCGTTGCATTTAAATACGCGGGTGTAATTATATAACTAATATTATATTGATGTCACATGACCACTCCATTTAACCAGACTAAGCCACAGCAACGCGTTCTCGGGTACAACTAGTTTAAAATGTATAAATATACCTGCACCATAATTCTCCACGGTAGCATAGAGGTTAGCGTGCGCGCCTAGCAGTTCCCTTATTTGCCGGATTATTTTGAAAAACATGACTGGATTCCCATTGAAAAATAATCTGTCAACATGTCTTCACATTGCAGATATTCATATGCACCACTTTCGGAGCGAACATGGTTAAAAATAATATAGTTACGTAAATTCAGTATATAATGTCTTAATATTTCTCTGTGAATGTGTGCAGTTCAATGCGTGCACGGCTTTCTATGTGTGCGGTTATCACGTGAGTCTCATGAGACGTCATGGAATCAGTTCTGATGACAAACCCTTTTAAGCACATTGTGGGATTCATTATTTTGTTTAAATAGTTGACAATATTAAGGTGAGTTTTACCGAGTAAATTTTACTAAATTAATAAAAAATACTGGCCGTGAATTGATTAGCACTAAGTAAAAGCTGGATTTCTTGAAATGTAAATGAGTATGTTAATAAGATTAAAACCGTTTATACGACATCCGGAGCGCCTTGACACGGTTATATCACTTATGTCATTCGGAATGGCGAAATTTTAACAAATAATAAACGCAATCCGACATTCTCTGATCTCGTTGTGGGGCGAGGTTTTCAAATTAGTCGATAAACAGTATAAAAAATATTTACTTACACTCAATTCTCTTTTTGCACGGTTTTGAAATAACACGGTTTAACCTTTTTATTAGTGAGTTATTTTTTATGTACATACGTTTTAAACACTAAAATCTATCACTGCTATCACATAAATTAATATCGAAATATCAATCAAATTGGATTTTACAATTCGTAAACCATCCTCTTCTATTTCCAAACAAGGAACAAAATAAACTGAAAAGTAATTAAAAATAGGTAAAAATGTCTATAACACTAAAATGTCTACATGTGACCGCTCCCATTTCGAAATCAAAGGAGCACTTGAGGACGAATTTGAACCCACACGACTAATTCATCTGACATTTTATATGTTTCCGTGAACAGAAATATAAATAATCTTTCGTTTCTTTACAAAAAATAATAATTATAGAAAGTGTATAAGGGAATTTTTCAAAGCTGAAATCAACTACTTTTTTCCAATTTTTTTTCGTTATATTTACGTATCTTTTTCCACCCTAAAATTGTATGGTATAGGTGTAAAGTTTTCGACATATCATTGATAGATCTATCTTGTATCTACATTGAAATAAATAATATTTTTTTATTATGTCCACTTTGGGAGCGAGCATGGTATATATATAATATATATAAATATGATTAAATAAAACTTGATATTTTAATATAGTATTATGCAAGAAGTAATAATTATAGGTTTTTATAAACATTATTTTAAAAATGGTGGGCTTTATAAGTAATATAGATATATGATGACATATAGCATTATGGATATTTGTAATGGCAGAAATGGCATCTAAATCTAAATAAAATTTTAAATTTAATATATTTGGCCCAATTTGAACAACTATTTTATTTTGGATCAGTTGTAATTCAACGGCGACGTAAAAATTGCAAAGGCCCGGCGCACCTTTGTCGAGGCTTAGAAAATATTGCAACACAATAGGGTGGCCATCAATTATATATCACGAATAAAACATTTTTTATTACATTCCAAGTGTCCGGTTGGGGATTCGCCACGAATGACACGCGTAGTAATATTTACTTCGTAGATTTCATACGCGATTTACGACTAGGCAATGCAAATTAGAAATATTACATTAGGCCTGACCGCATTGGCGTAGTCAGAATTATTAGCATTTACAGATATAAATAATACACCATACGAGTGTTTTTTGGCTGACACTATTGCAATACAATTCCAAAAACTCATTTTTTACCCACACCTGCTTCCTATGTGGAGCATATGATCGCCACGTCCAGGCATTCAGGGTTGTTTTGTCATGAGTTTAAGACTTCAAGTACTTTCTATTATACAGTGTGAAGATATTCACTCCGAAAGTGGAGTATATAGATCTCCGCAATGTGAAGAATTGTTAAGACAATGAGCATATAGAAAAAAAGACGTTATTCACTAATACACAATTTAAGCATCCGGAATTACATCCTAAGCTTAGTAACCAAAGGTCAATTAGGATGCCAGAAAACTTAAGTAAGCTTGTTACTTTTTGGAGACAATCGAAGCATAAATATAATAGCATCAGACAGAAGTTAGATCTGTTTTGAAGTCAACCATTCGACATGTGCTACAGCTATAGGATTCAAAAAATCAAACGATGCAGTATAGGATGTCCAATGGATTGAGCAATTGGCTGATAATTAATACGTGTAAAAATAGTCTGTCAAATATAAATCTTTATAATGTGAATATTGCACACATATTATTGATGAAGTAGCAGTGGTGCTGAGATCCATATCGTTGAGTGGAGCAAACACAAATACCAAATTGTTATTTAGTATAGTTGAGAGAATTTTAAGATAAATGAAATATGTGTATGCGATAGTGAAAGTTTTTTTTAATAATTATGGTTGTATTCAATAGTTTTTCAATATACTAATGACACAATGAGATTTGTAAATTGTCCGAGCATATAAAAACATGAAAAATACATTTAATGATTATTCATAATACCGGTTACCTCGTTTGAATTATGAGTGATTGATTTTATAGACAGAAGCGAAGTTTAAAATTATATACATTGACGTATCTACAATTTTTTTCAAACATGTTATCCCTTCGTTCAACGCTTACGATACAGTCCATTTTCGGAGTGAAAGTAAAAGAAGAAACAAAAATGAGAATTCGTACTGTATTGATAAATTCGGTTTATTTAAAAAGGGGCCTCGATGTTTAGTGATGCCACGGCGTGAGACAGGTACGCCACTGACATGCCATTTTCGGCCCGCAAGCCCATTCGCACAAATTAAAGTTTAATCATTTACTATGACGTAATGTGGGACACACCTACCGGCGGCCATTAGAAAACACACAATATTAAAATAATAAAAAATGGATTTTGCGTAAGTGCGTCCAATACGTGGCTACCCACCGCATCCGCTGGAACGTTATCAGGTATTCATTCACGTAAATCATTGGTATTATTATAAGTGCAAATCGAGTACAAATAATGTATACAAATAAAATACAGCGATGTCTTGTTATAAAACGTCTGCTTTGAAATAAGCCCAACTTGGAATGCGACCTGTTTGCGAGCGAAAAATTGTTTCCTATACGTCCTTAATTCGTTTCAAGCTCCCTAAATTTATACCAAACAAATTTTCACCTTAAAAAAAAAACAAAGAGCGAATGATTAATTCGTTTGCAAGAAAAAAATCGTATTATTATCAGCAAATTATACATTGATGTGTTGTGTAAGATAATTTGAGGACCACGTATTTTTTTTTTTTTTTCCCCTACCTCTTGCTAACTGAAACTATATGGAGCCCGCTGTCGGTGCTCACAGTTTCCTGACTAAATC
>JAGVSQ010014054.1:0-10799 GCA_022683975.1 Rhyacophila evoluta
TTCTTTCTTTATTCTTTTTTTGTATTTTTATATGTTTTTGATATTTTTGTCATAACCATATGTACATCGTATTGTTAACGTGTTAAACTTATAATTTGTAATGCTACAACATGTCATAAATAAATAAATAAAAGAAGAAAAATAAATAGTAAATATAATGTTGTCATTGTGAACGGCAATCTAATAGTTTTATAATATAAATGTAGTTTCAGATTAAAAATTTAGTGTGGCAGTCATAAAGTATAGAGAATAGATTAAATACGCAATAATATTTTTTTTTTATATAAATAATGAAAATTTAATATATTTTCTCAATAAAGATCATGAAACTTTTCCGAAAACAATTACTCCGTCAGAAACTTACATCATTCTCTTCGTTTCAAAAATAAATAATGACGTTTATGAATCATATGAAAATATAAAACCGGACAGATTTATATAGGTATGACAGACGACTTGGCATTTATAAACCAGGTAAGTTTGCTTCTCTCTCACTAACCCAGTTGTAACTTCTACTCTATACGTTTCGTAGACCTTCTACGAGATCTACGATAGGTCTACGTAAAAAATAAACGGATATCAGATTTTATAAATAAAAGATAAAATTTACTTCACTATTAAATTATTTCTAAGCAATTGCACATAAAAGACCACCCAAACAATATTTTTTATATACGCAACTTCTATGTTTAATATTTGGGTTCAATTTATTGTATGAAATTCTGTCAAAAATTTTGTGAAAATTTTCATTTTCTCGCAGATTACAAAAATATAAAATGTAAAAATTTCACAATTTTCGGTGATGCATAAATTCTAGCCTTTTGTACTACAATAAACTGTGAAATTATAACAAAGGCATTTACATACTATTAAGACGAACCATATAAATACATAAATTATTGCTTCTTACACATTATATTAGTAACAAGTCATATTAAAAATATATATATTTCAGTCAAAATCATATTCTTCTATGTCTGCTCCAAAAGTGGAACAAAAAGATTCTCGCAATATCAAAATTCATCAGCAGCCTTATAGTACCCATACACATACAGTCCACCTGCAGTCCGTTGACTGTCAATTCAAGACGATGATTAGGATTAAGACAGGCCACACATTATACAGTCCATATCAACAGCTGTGAACTGCCAGTCTGATCAATACGCTCAAGTTATATGTCATATTTACCTCGCATGATACCTCCGTTCTAATCACCACCTTGGACTGACAGACCCCGAACTGCAGGCGGACTGTAGTTGTATGGCACCACTCAACTCCGCAGAATTCATTAATTCAAACAGTATTTAACGATCTTACATTACATCCATTCCACCTCACCAGAGACATCCGCAACACGTGTTTAATTGGTTTCAGTGTCATTGTATTACTTATCACCTAAAAAAGAGCTACTTGTATCGTTACATAATCTCAAAATGTATCATAAAATCATCTCACGTTATCCCAAATGTTTAATGAATGTATCTGTTTTTCAAAACTCAATTTACGGTATATCAGTGCTTTCATCAAATGCCAATTAGTCAACGTATTTCGTATCAGTAGTTTAACTTAGGAAAAATCTTAGGAGCTTTGTAATTTGAACACGCAGCTTTTAGCTATGAAGTAAGGGCGCCTACCTCACAGCTACCAGGGATCAATAAACCACAGAATAAATATTAGGTATGGGTAGGTAAGCAATAGTTACATGCTTTAGTTTCATTTTGAAAACATTAGATCGCAAATGCGGTCTCCTATGAATTTCTAGCTCAATGAGCGTGACGAATATTTTTGTCAATTCTGCCCATATCGATTTTTTATTCCATGTTTTTTTAACCCTCTCACGTTGAAAATATCCTCGAATGATGGGTGTTAAGGCAAATATGAAAGGGCAGGGCCGCATTATCTGCCCAAACCCTCTGCGCCCGCGGGCTATAAATTTCCGCGAAGGGTCGCCGAACTTATCTTGTTCGATTTATATTTGACATGGGCTCTTGGTTTTTTGCCCACGCATTTTATATTGCAATAAAACATGATTTGTTGCTTACATACAGCGCATATTTACTACGTGCGTTTGATGTACAGACATATTTAAATATTATTTAGTACTCGGATTTATTGGCGACCTCTGAAACTCTGTCGTTTCGTAAATAACTTATTTCAATTCATCGCAAAAAATGTAAATTAAAATATTTAATGAACTTTCCCATTACCTTCATCAAATGTTAAAATACTTGACATTTTAGTCTTCAATAGTTTTTAAAGATCTTTAGACAAAAAAAAATGTATTTTTCACCGTCGTTGACCTTTCAAACGATATTTTTGCATTTTCTATTTCTTCATATTATAGCATTCGTGCGAAATAAGAAGATAAGAAAACGGACCATACAACTATCATATCATATATACAAGATCACTAACAAAATGAAGCTGCGACACTGGACCTGGCTCAGCCACATATTGCGGATGCCTCAAAAGGGTCTGCATCTGATCCGCCTATTCATTAAACTAACTGGTCGTTGGCGTCCCGGAAGGCTGCTAAGTATTATCTATAGAATGTATTCAGTAGAGTTGCGGGATGCAGTTATGGCCTGAGAGGACGCAAAAATACTGGCGGGCGACAGGGATTCTTGGAGGCGGCACATGGTGCCCATATGCTCCACTTAAGGAGCGGATATGGAACAAAAATTATAAGATATCGTTTCACTTTTTATATAACGTAGAGATTTTCAGACGCAATTACAGGCTTAAATCCCACAATTCCGCGATTTTTAAAAATTCAAAAATGCAGGATTTGTTTAGTGAGTTAATTGACTGACTAATTCTGACTAACATGAAAATACTATACTATCGTAAGAGTCAAATACATTGACAATTTATTTATCATCTAAATTCATTATTCAAGTTGGAAAAGAAATTATTAAAAACACATACATTGTGTGTGTTTAAGTGGTGTTGGCCACATTTATCATCTCAAATAACACGCGAAAATATTTCTTGACGCATTTTTCTTTCATGTACTCCCATGCGTCAGTTACGTCCAAGATACGCTCGTATTTGAAATTAACGAAGCGAACGTTCTGGCGTGCTTATCACATATCCGGTGACGCTGAATTCAATCTTCGACTATCGGAAACATATTGTTTGCTTGTAGACCATCTGCAACGTCGTGTCTAGTCCTAGAAACTAGGTTACTAGTAATGTCGGATATTGACCATACATTTCTCACATTGAAATAAGAGTACTACAATTAGCGAGTTCATATGAACTTTAATTCGGAATATAATGATACATTTAATTAAACTTTAGTTTGTTATCTTATAATTTATTGTGAATTTTAACTTGGCACCCAAATATGACGAAAATTTTCACGATAAACTGAGTTCGAGCAGTCAAATTCACATGCATCGTCATTCTCAAATACCGTGGCATAAAACCGGATTTTGTTTCCTGCGGCACTGTTTCACGTTATCTTTACTCGCCAAGAATACGTTTAATAATCAATTAATTAAGCATTAAGCATTAAAATTTTAATTAAAATATTTTTGATAATCAGATACTTTTCATCAATTTGTATTAAAATAGTATATTGAAAATATGAGAAAGTCTTTGAATAGAACCAACTTTGAAGTTAGATGACATTTTGTATGAATTAAAATTAGTATATCGTCGTCAATATTGCAGGAACACGTATCTAATTTTTTTCGTTCAACTCACTTTGTAAATTTATGGTTTTATTTATTGCAATCTCTTATATTATAAGCACATATTTGCATCAACACGTGAGTTGTACACGTTTTATAAACGTGACTTAAACCAAAAAATCAAGATACGTATTCCTGTAATATTGGAAACGATATTGTTAACGTTTCCTCAAAGTTATAAAATATTATGTGTATATATTAACATAAGTATCATGTATTATTAATGTGTATCAATCAAGAAAACGTGATTTTTATCATTCAAATTGAACTTGCGATAAGTGATACCAAGCAAATATTAAAACAATCACTATATCCTATATCTTCTTGGCTATTAGATAAATATTTGTAGAACATATACAATTAATATCTGTGAAGAAATTTACAATATTTAGATACGAGGATTTGTATATTTAATATGTTATGATAATACCTCTTATTTGTATCAAAAGCTTTTTTATTTCGATAGCAAATTATATATAAAAGCTCTTTTATACAGTTAGAATGAAATAGATAAAGGTATTTAATCCTGAATTAGAGTTCATCGCATGCATTATCATTCCGTTCCAGTCAATGAAACAGAGTATCGACCGCTTGCGACTTCCAACATAAAAGCTAATTCTGCCATTTGGCTGTCCTGCTAAATTCCTTTACTGCTTTCAAAGCCAAAACGGTTAAACAGCATATTCCCTGAAATCAGTATAATAACAATTAATAATTATCTATCTTCTACAACTCCAGGCACTTAATACAAGGATATTGGTCGTATGCGATAACCACCTCATGAAAGTTACATACAATTGATTGATTTTGTTAATACATATTGTAGACTTTTCCGATGAAAAAATACCTAAATAATAAATATAGCTGAAAACGTTTTATAAAAAAAATGAAATTCAGTTACTATTTAGTACACCATTTAAGGTCCATTTTATGGGTGATCTGTTCCACATAGAGATCTTACATTTTACACTATTAGTAAAAAAATTCACTACGTTATCATTTCATTATTTTATTATAACGTCGTATTACTGGCAAAAGACGTTAAAGTGAAAAAGTGAGTTTTGAGATAATCGAGTTTTAATGTTTGAGTCTCTCTATTAAATAAATTTTACGACAATTTCTTAATGTATAATGTATTTATATACAGTAAATTGTCATAAAATGTATTTAACAGAGAGACTCAAACATTAAAACTAGATTATTTCAAAACTCAATTTCTCACTTTAACGTCTTTTGCCAGTAATACGACGATATACGTCTATCAATTTATTTGATGTGATATCTAAAATGATGAATTTCATTGTCTTAAAAAAAACTGTGCCATATAGTAGGCATTAAAAGTTAAAAACTAGTGGTTATTAAAAAAATAAAAACTCCTTTTCAATCTTGCTAGATTTGATTATAGCAACAAAATTTCAGCGCGAATACTATTGATATCCAGATAATTTCTTCCAAATAAAATAAATTAACATACTGTATTAGATTTTTGGGATACGCCTGTTTGAGCGCTGATCATAAGACAAGTGGGTGATGGCCAAATTTCTCAACATAATTTTCTCCAGCTGAATTTTTAACTAGCTTCAAAATTCATGAACAATTCGGTTAAAAAACTTTGGAAGTATTTTCATAAAAAATAAAAATATATTGTCATAAAAAATATAATATTTATTCGATAAAGTTTTTCTATTCACTAAATTATTTCACATTTTTCGAAAAAAATAGATCTTCATTGAAATAAAATTGTTATACTATTCAAATCTACGTAATTGTAAAGACTTAAACAATTATCATTGCATTGGGTAAATAAAACACTAGTTTTAGTTTTCGTGCACTTCAAGGTTGTGTCTATTTAATATGTTGACTTGGGTCAAAATTATTAAATGCACGTGTTTAACGTATTTTTTCTTTCTCACAATCGACGTTTATTATTTTTACTTTCCAAAGTGCGTTAAATAAATTGAACTGAATATTATTCATCTTCAGATAGGATAAATAACCAAATTGTTCGTGGTTAAAAATCGCATGATGGACAACTCGTAATGAATCAGATGTCAGTAAAACTTGGAATTAACGCAAAGCAAAATTACCACATCTACTCATTATTTAGTCTGTAATACAACGTGTATATAAAATTTAGTATATGGATGTTTTTGCAAGCGTACGATATGGTGACCTTTCGAGAATCGATAGCGCTGCGTATTTGCGTGAATAAAAAAGTTTAAGTGTACGCAATAAAATAAAAACAATTCCCGGGCCGTAGTTTACAAATGGGCAGCTCGTCGGTTAATCCATAGGGTCAGCCGCCAATATGGTTAAACGTTAAACTTTATATGGCGGTGTGTACGTCGCATCGCGCCAGCCGCAAACTAACCCACCATACGGGATAAGTCGTTTTGTTCCGACGGACAGTGGGCTAGATTTCCCGTACGCCCATGCGAAACATACATTATATAGATTACCGTCAGCTGCGTCCGGTTGATGGGGGTATAAACTTTGGGAATTATTTCATTTTAATAATAATAAAACTGCAATGAAAGTGTCGTTTTTCATTCACATTAATACGAACGGATATAACTTTTACGAAATTATTAATATGATATTATCAGTTCGAATTTGTACTCAAACTAAATTCATTATTCCAGTAATAATAAAACTTATCAAATTTATAAAATTCTTAATTCTCTAAAAAATATCCAGGAATGGATGTAAATAGTTAATTAATTAACTGATAACCAACTCTCGTAAAATAAATCTTATAAATTTTCTCACTGTGTAGATATGCACCAGTTGTGCAGTGAAAATAGTACATAATATTAATAAAAATTCTATTTGAAAAATTAACTATGAAGAACTCTTCATTTTTCCAACAATATAAAATAAATATTCTTTAGTTGGTACGTCCGAGTTTCTGTTTGAAATAATATTTTTGCCGATTGAAAATATTTTAGTAAATATATGGCTAATATGTAAAATATTTCAATTTACATATGTAAAATATTGCTAACTCCACTTTCAGCTGAAAATGGTTTAATAATACCATCTTGTTGCATCATGCTATATGTATGTTCCTTATTCATTTAACGTAATGTTATTCAAAATTATAAAAAAAAACATCCAAAACTCAATCGGCAAAATATATAACTCCACTATTTTGTATTCAAATCTGTCAAAAATATGTCATTCATAAGCATCTCTATAGACTAATCGTTTAAATGTATTTTCATATCAAAACGTGAAATAAATAGCATCATATTCGTTGTTTCTACTCTCCTGTAAAGTTTTCAAAAACCGAGCTAGTAAATTTGCACTTTAAACTTATTGATATCTAATTTAAAAAATAAATATTATATTCGTATCTATGATTTAAAAATTTTGAATTATTCACGAGTAATATTAATAAAACAAATTATGAATACTCTGCCAAGAAGATTCATATTTAGTAATATAAAGGGAGATGTTTGAACGGATACGTTGATGTTTTTAAAGTATTTTAACCTTTGCTGATGGATAATAATTTATGACAGATAGTTTTATCTGCTGAAAAAAGCACGTCACTGCAAAGCACTGGTTTACTACTTGTAGTACATTTCATTGTTTTTTTTTTATAAATTCATGAAGTGAAAGTGCCTAGTGTAAATTGTCGGCACGAAAGTAGACTTTAAAATGAGACAATAGAAAAAAACGAACAACCAAAAGCAGTTCCAAACGAAGTCACTACTTTATTGCAAAATAACGAGCGGTCGCTGGTCAACTAACCCACGCATTTTTTTTATTTTCACATGTCATCAATAAAACAAATAATTTGGAAAGTGTAGGGCAGGATTTGGAAAATTTAACATTCAAACTTTACCACCTTGGTCTTATAGAATCCTTCATATGGTTATCTAGCAACTGTAGGAATCTAATCATATTCTATAAGATTATAGGATTGAAAGTAAAGAACTTGTAAATTCAAACCGATTACCCGTTGCAACTTGTTTTGTACAAAGAATAAGTTTTCGGCTAACGAATATGTCTCTTCTCACCAAGGCTTCATATTAACAAGACTTAGTTAAAATAGCAATTACAGCATAACCCCCATATAACCGACTTCGATATAATGAACTTCTGGGATAAGGAACAAAATATCCGTAAAGACGTAAATGTGAAAATATTCAAAAATGGTTGGATGAATTTATTCGGTGACCAATATGCAGACATAGATTTAAAAAGGTTAGAAGTACCTGATTTCTGTGGAACAAATTTACCAGCGATAAGATCACATTTGGATGATCTAATTACATGTATTGACTCAACGAAACTCAACTGTGTTTTATATGGATAGCTAACATTTTTGTGATTTCAGAGAGTTTATTATAAAAATGCAAACAAAACTTTATTCTTCTTTTTGAAACTTTAGTGGGCATGCATTGTGCCGTTTAGTTTTCTAATAAAAATAGCATTCAAAAGATCTACATCTAAATAAAAAACTTTCGGCTTTAACGGACGTCTCAATTGAATTAGTTCATTATATTAACCTTCTCCTGAATACGCATTCTAGTGCATACCAACTAAAATTTTAGGAATCTGCCATATCGACAACTTCAATACTAGGGCATCTCACGATCCTTACGAAGACGACATAAGCTTGTATAACTGTGCTGTGACTTGTCGTGTAGTCAAATCTATTCAAACAAAAATTTTGTTGCTATTTCCATTATTATCCAATACTTTCCAGATATTAAAACGGATCATCTAAATAATCTTATTAGCACTATCCATCTATCCGAGTTTAAATTTTCCTGCTGACCTGCCATCGTCTTGTCTACTTTCCAAATACACCCCGGGTGATGAGTACTGGCAATTTATACCAGATGGTCGAATTCTCGAATCCCTTTTCTTCTAACCTTCCTCCACGCTGTACGATGTTAATCGGACCTGTCCTGAGGCAAAAACTTATAAGTTACAACAGTATAAGTTAAATACACGATGTTTGACAGGAATATCTTCGAAGGAGCAAACTAAGACTTCAGATACCACATTTGAAATGCACTCTAGTTTTAAGATAATTTATTATATTAACTAATATGCCCTTTGGAGCCTTCAAGTTGTACAAAGATAGGCACACATTATCCTTAAGGAAAACGATTATTCTACTGGTCAACATTCCATTACATTGCATATTGTAAACATTGATTTTTATTATCAAGTTTGCTTCAGTGCAAAATAAACATACATATCTATATTTCGTCAACATGCATTTTAACAAATACTTTTACCAGTATTAATCATAATTCATTTGTTAAATTACTGAGTTGTACTCGTATGTTGCATTTCGAATATACTTCAAAAATATTAATTTAATACAGGTCTGGTCAACACAAATAGCCCCGCGGACCGCATTGACGTCCTAAAATTTTCTAACCGCACATAAATGATAATAATTTAAAATTTTGTTGGCTTTACAGCAAAATCAGCACACATTATTTACTTATCACTCTTTTGTAAGTGATAGTTACTAATCGATTTGAGTTTTGAATCTAGAAGTATACGAAATAATTATAATACGTAGTGAATCTGATAAAACAAACTACACTACAATATTGTGTATGTAAAGAGAAAACATGTATTTAACCTACAATAAAATATATTAAGCTTCGCTTACTCACAAAGATGCTTCAAATTTGAATGTTATATCATAAATATAGTTTACAAGGCCACGCAAAAAGACGTCACAGACCGATGGTTGACCAGTCCCGAATTAATATGTTTACAATGTGTGATAAATTGTGGATAGATTAACTCACTATCTTTATCTTAGAACTCAATTGATAGAAGTATATTTCACAATGCATGGAAAATAATAATTTGTAATAATTAGAATGTATCATTCATAATAAGTTTTCAATCGTTGTTTTTTATGTTAATTGACACAGAAAATACGGTAAAAGAATCGATTTTATTGCATCATATAAAGGAGTACAAACGTAATATTAAATACAACTAAATTTTTGTCTAAAGGAACACAGAGGATTTTTTGCTAAAATTGGTATTTCTTGTTGAAATATAGTTCGTTTAAATAACTATCGGCTGCCTCTGAAGATATTTTCGTAAAAGTTGGTATATCATCACATATATTAATCACCATGTATCAAAATGAAATGCACTGCGAAAAACCCCACTCTTGAAAGGGTTACATAATTTGTAAAATAGCGTTTGTTCAAACTTCCTCTCAGTCTGTTAGGATATTTCAAAACTCAACGCAGTTTTGTTGAACATGTAGTCACTGCTTCCCGCATTGGCTACATTATTTTAGTTTTACACTTTAGAACAACGTGAACACGACTTTTGCACCCAATTCCATAGAGATCAACGTTATTCTGTATGAGATAAGTTTATATTCATGTAATATAGAACTCAAAATACCACGACAATTATTTATATTTCTAAAATATTTCAAATTATACCATCGCATTGTTTACCACATCAACCACCGTGTAACAGTGCTTAAAACGTGTGCTTAAATTAACGTGTTTCCATTTATATTTAGAGGTATAGCTTGGACCTATTTATTAAGCAGAAAAAAACTAAAATTGCATTAATGAAAATAATTAATGAATAAATATAATATGCAATATGTGTATGTTGTAGGTTAGGTTACATCGGGCTTAATGTATATTAGGTATACTTTAAATATTATTTATAATCAGCTTTATTTTACCAGGATTTGCCTGTGATTGATTAAAACTCATTTTTCATTCAACTTAATTTTAATCATTCATCACTAAAAACTTATTTCAATATTTGTATTCTCTTGTTGGTTCTCGATGGTGATTTAAAAGTCTAAAATTCAATTAAACAGTTAGTTTAAAATGGCAGTTTAAACCATCAAAAAAATTCACTTTTCTACTTTTTCTCGGTTGAGAGTTCTTGTGACAGACATAAACACGTACTTTTTGTTTTGTTACATGATATACAATAGATATGTTAATTTATTATATCTTTCATTATTAAAATTACTTCTTCTTCCATGTTCGCTCCCTAAGTGGAGCATATGGACAAGACATGCCTCCAAGAATCTCTGTCGCCCGCCAGTATTCTTGCGTCCTCCCAGGTCATACC
>JAGVSQ010014055.1:0-10799 GCA_022683975.1 Rhyacophila evoluta
TGTATTAACAATAATTTTTTAATATAAAGATACATTAATAATGACGATTTCATAATGAGTATAATTAGTGAAATAAAATAATAAATAATAAAGAGCTGGTCACTTAAAGTCACCGGGCAAATTTTGTTTGTATTAACGTATATACTTAAAATAATGAAGACTGAGAGTGAATTGACATTTTATGTTGGAAAACTGCCGAGGCGTTCAATTAGGAAACTTTGTTTGGTTCGGTTTATTGGAAAATTGCAGAAGAAAAATCTCTCCGGAAAATAATGTCCACCCAACGATAAATGCTTGTCCCTACAAATTAAAAACACTTCGCTAAACAAAGTACGACTCGCTCCGCAGTCCACAGATTAAAACACTCTTCGATAGGGTGTTAATTACTTTTTTTAAACTAAATAACAATCAACATTTAAATCACACAAATTTAAATATATTTCAAGAGTACAAAAGAAGTTGTTGGCTTACTGCCAAGACCACCAATCTCAAAATTTTGCGAAAGCCTATTTATTAGAAAATATTTTTTAAAAATACCTGTCAGTTGCTTGTAGCTCTATCAAAATGAATATTTGAGCTACGAGTAATTAATACACGATGGCTTTTATAAGTATTTGCTAATAAACAGCATTAAAAATGTTTTCGTCAAATTTTAAGATGTGATGTCTTGACAGTAAGCGGTCGATGTATTTTTAATTTTTTTTTTTTTGTTTATATATATATCATGTCTCCCCGGTGGCGTAGTTGGTAGCGTTTGCGCCTAGCGATCTGGGGATACCGGATACGGGCTCAATTCCCCATCTGTTAGATTTTAAAATTTAAAAAATGCAGGACTTGGGTTGAGTAATTGTTTGACAAACAATTCTCGTAAAAAATAATCTGTCAAGACAATTTTCATATTGTGGAGATCCATATACTCCTCTTTCGGGGTGGATATATTTACAGTGTGTATATCCATATGCTCCATGTTGGGAGCGAACAAGGTGAAAAAAATATATATATATCATGAATATCAGTAGACAATAGCTCCATAAATATCTGCAGAGTTTGAAAACAACTTTCATATTAATTTAAAAAATATTCGTATCTAAAAAATACATTGGCTTAAATAACTAATAAGCAATGAACGTGTCAATCAAGTAAGAAATAATTAAAAAGTAAAAAAAATATTATGGTGTGTATTATAATTATATTACATTATTACTCGTCCACGCTCACTCTCACTCACATGCATATTTTAACGCCTATTACTAACGCCTAAATCCATCAATGTATTTCTATTATTTTTTTCTTAATCTAAAAATCAATCAAGTACTAAATTGTCTTATCGTTCACTTTATACAACTTTTTAAACACTTAAACGACATTAATAATCGTTTATAACGACTTGAATTTTTTTCGATTTCATTCTAAAGTATTCAAAAGATTGTTACTACGTAACATGAAATGAAAACCCGTTATTGGTCTTCTTTATCATCGTTTCATGAAATAAGTGAATTTTTCTTTTTGAATTATGACAGTTTGTTCAATTCGTTATTGTTCAATCATGCACAGCTTGTGCTACGGTGCAAATTTAAATACATACATGCACGTCGGCCTGGAGCATAAAACGTATTTGTGGAATTGCGTGTTGTTCAATCATCTTGTATGTAATGAATTATCTTGTGCGTATTTATCTGGTTATTGATTTAAATACGTTTATTTGTACTATAAATTAATTCTGTTATTGATATTGCTCTGAGTGCTAATTAAGAATTGTTAGAAACTTGTATAGCAGGTATAATTTTTTTTTTTTATTTATAACCCTAATGAAATAATCAATTCTTAATTATGATCGAATAATCGTGTTATGATTTCGTCTGTCATAATTAGATATCTTTCGCCACTCGAGATTTTGACGTTTTCCGTTACTACCGTGTTTAAGTACCCCAAATCAAACTATGATTTATTACCTATTTACAGGGTGTTTCATAGTTATTATAACTATATTTTTTACTAAGTTCACCTCAAACATAAAATAAATAAATCATCGTACATCTCTCTTGAGAGAGATTTTTATACTGAGAATTTAATATGAAACGATTTACCTATAATAAAGAATGAATAAAATAAATTAACTTTCGCTCGTAAGCCATTCAAAATTTTATTTCACCTAGGAAGTAAACTTTTTTAGAAGTAGGCTTTTTTTCTATAATAAACGTCACTAGATTTATAAGTATTGTGTATGTTACACATAATACAGAATCAGTTAAGCAGATATTGTATTATTCTTCGCTGCATTAGTATAAAATATATTGTAATAATAACTCTCTTTAAATCATCAATTTGCTGACGCACATATGCGTCAAAGGGCGTGAACAGGTTAAACTGTATATAGCTGTCATTAATGTATGGATAAACATAAAATACGTTTAGTTTTGAAAGAGTTGATTTAATATTATTTGTTTAAGATACTTTTAAAATAAAAAGCACGTACAATCTAACATATTACCGTAATGTAAATACTCAAATCAATAGACTATTCCTTATAATATATACATAATATAAATATAGAATAGAGAAAAATTTGACACGATTTTTACCCTCTTCAAGATTTTATAAATAAGTATTCATAAAAAGGCAAAAATATTCTTTCGTCTTCATCCAAAAGGTTAACGTGCGACTCGTATTCGGAGAATACGAGTTCGATTCGTACATTTGTCAAATTTAAAAAAAATTAAACATACCTCGATGCCTAATCGGTTAAACCAGTTGTCGGCAAACTCTTGACCCAAAAGAGCCAAATATGAGTAACACAACTTTTTATAGAATTAATTCAAGACCGAGAGAAAAAATTTCACTATTTCAGTTCTCTTTTTTTTAGTTCTTGCGGCAATTTTTTTTTTATTTCGCCCTAAAATTCTGCGAGCAAACTAAAACAAAGGAAATCAAAGTAGCCGCACGTGTATGCCCAAAGAGCCACAGTTTGCCGACCACTGGTTTAAACAATTGGCTGAGAATCAATTCTCATGATACTGTAAGCATACATCTTGACATGGCTGAGATTCATTTACTCCATTTCTAGCGTAGCTATCTTCACATTGTTGAGATCCATACCCTTGAGTGGATATGAAAAAAATATACTACTTAATAAATATTAAATTATGAATTATCATAAGTTTTTTCCAGTATATATATAAACACGATAATGATTAAATAAGCGAAATAGCCATAAAATCCATATAATTGTTTTGCAATGAAATTTATATCTTGTATATTGAATGGATATTGTTTTCAAACACCGTGTATTTGGCTAACGAGAAGTTACTTAGAAATACATTTATGTAGATCAGTGATGTGAAACCGGTAACACACACACACCTAATGCCTCGTCAAAATATTGGAAAGTACGTGAACGAAAATTTATAAATTTACTTTTATAATTGACGTTGATTGATAGGGATTGATCATGAAGCCAGACATATTATAATAATTATAAAAAAATACTTACATTAAATCGTTATTTGCTAAACAGTTTTCACTTTTAATTTAATTAATAAATATACGTAAATATTATTTAATTAAGTTTTATATCATTTTAATATTCATTGGAAAGCCATTAATTTAAATAACTTTTTAGTGATACGTCTTATTTTCACGATAAAATAAACCGATATATTTGTTTAAGTACGTTATATAATGTTCACTCTGAGCATGCGGATATCAGCAGTGCAAAATTTGTCATATCAAAAATAAAGAGTGAATATATGCATCTCTTGTTTGTGAAGATTTTTTTTACGAGAACCGTCTGTCAGCCAATTGCTGTACCTATTGGGAAGATAGTAACTTTTGTTTTTTTTGTTGATCCTTGACTTTTTGAGATTCAAATCTGTCGTGTCCTAATATTAATACTGAATTGAAAAAGCAATGAGAATTTTACTGTAGTAAATATATACAATGATAATCAAAGTGTGTATGTTGAATTGAAAATTTTTAAAAGTGTGGGTTTTTTTATTAATGGACTAACAGAGTCTAAATTTTTTCAGTGTCAGAACTTCTTGAATCAAATTTAAGCTTAGAGCTGTTGATGGCTACTTTATGTGATCTTTTGTGACATCAACGGGACTGAGAGCCAGTTTTAATTTAAAACCGCATCTGAACAACGCCCGCACCAACAGTATTAACATGTATATTTATCTTTTTCTTGCTTGTTAGGAAACCCCTTTAAGATTTGGTAAAACGTCTATATTAAAAACCCTCATTTCCACTACTTCTAGCGATAATCACGATCGCCATATTTTTGAGAGCAATTATCATAAGACGCACAGCAAATTCTGAAACAAAAATCAATATAATAATGAAAAGCTTTTCAAGTTGGTACGATTATTTGTCGGGTCAGTAAGCTATTGTGTCTTTAATTATAATCAAATTTTAAAAACTTTGCAAAATCTCATGACAAGTGAGGTCACTTCTCAACCATGATCGATAAAAACAGAGCTTAGTTTGTTGGAATAAGAATTATGCACAGTCTAGTGCGCGGTAACCAAGAGTTTCGAAACCTTCTCCTGGGGCAGTTTGAAGAATACTTCATGTTAGTTGCACCACGCTGTACTTCTAGAAATCGAGCGTAGCAATATGACAGGTAGTACAGGAAAAGAAATATGGTATGCTATAATTACGCCTTAATTAGGGACCTATCGGAGGCTGTATCACTTAAATAAATACATACGTCTAAACTACATGGATTGTACAAGTGGGTTTTATAATTGCGTAAGTTATATCACGTGCAATAAGTACTAATGAAGAAAGTAATGTTTAGCAATTTGGTCGAGTGTGGGAGTATAATTAGCTACATACAGTCGTCGATTATTTTATATGAGATATCAGATTGGAAAGTGGAGACATTTATTAAACTATTAATACTCCTACCTGTATTATAGATTAATTTATTTCTAGAAGCAAAAACCAATCTCATGTTGTTGGATTTATATGATCTAAACTTACATAATAATGCAATGTTTTCTAGTCATACAAACATTTTGATGAGACCTGTTTTGTTAGACAATAATCAATTACTACACCATATTTTTAACTATTATAAAGCGTTGTATTTCTTGTATCTTGTCTTCTATATCCGCTTTCCAAAAAGAGCATATGGAAGATTCTAAGAATCTGATGCTAATCAGTACTTTGCATCTTTCCATGTAATATCACTATCTTCTAGTCTTGTATCCCCACTGAATAAAATATGCATACGTTACAATTACAGTGATAAGTTCTGATAATACATACCAGTCCAGTGTATGCACTGTTGAATTATATAAGTTAAGCTACACAGAAGATAATATTAAGCTGTGCATAACCCAACCTAACCAATAAAAAACGCAGATGTAGGAAACGAACTCGCACTATCCGGGTGCGAAGAGCGCATGCTATTTGTTACATTATCTGTGATATATCATGCAAATATGAACCGCATTTATAGCTCAGGTTTTCGTTAAGTTATTAGTATAAATATTTTAAATTAAACTAAACGTTATATTGTATATGAGAGAAAAAGGTTTGGTCTTATTTCATGATTGTTGACAGAAAATATATTTCAAAAAGTTAAGGTAATTGTGCCATTCAAAAAGGTTGATTACAGCAGATCGAAGTGGACTGTAGTTACATATTATAAATTATACAAAAATATTCTGTGGATTCCGTGGAAATTCCATATTCGTACAACAGGCTGGTATAAACTGCAGGCATCATTTGCGTTTGGGTACATTGCTCAGTCCAATTCTCGAACAATGCTTGACTTCAGTGGATAATAATTAATAACTTTTCTCTGAAGTATTCATTTACCAAAATACTATATGGCTTAATACGGTTTACCGTAATAGTTTTTGATCTTTATATTTATATAATATATTGACATTAAAAATAGGGGACGTGACCATCAGTTTTGTCCAAAATAGCTCTTTCACAATATATACAAATTAATACACGTTCTATCACAAGAACGTAAGCTGTAAATGCCAAATTAGTATCTAAATTTAGCTTTTAAGTTTTAAAAAAGTATGGTTTGTGATATTTGTCACCGGTAAAACGACTTTTTCTCGATAACCCATCATTTTTATCAGTTTTTCTTTAATAATATATTAAAGTAATACACAATTGATTAAATAAAACACCAGTTTTGCTACCATTAAAATCCCATGCCTGTCGAATAATTGCTATAAAACATTTAAGATATTATTATAATGTTTAGATATGACTCACCCAAGTATCATAGCTCAGAAAATGAGTAGTCAGTTTCAAGTAGTTTTTAAATGGTTAAATCGTGAGAATCGTATAGTGGAAAGGTTTTAAAAGCACTACTTTAAAATTTATTACACAATTTGTTCAAAATATTATACATTAAAATCTAATATACAAAACTCCTAAGAAATTTAAAATAAGTCAATTGTTATTTCAGTACTAATCAGACTTAGAGAGACGCTGTATTATATATTTGGCAAGGCCGCAAAATCACTGGTTTAATGTTTAATGTTCGCGTTAAGCGAGGAAAGTATACTGCGTTATATTGAATTCGCTTAACTCCACAATGCGAGTAAAATACCTGAGTAATTTCAAGCTCGTATTATGTCAGATTTTTTATCTGAATTCCAATTCTATATTTCAACTATGTTGCTAAATTACCGTATTTTACAAGTATTACTTGTAATTTATTAAATATTAATATGTCTTAATACTTCCTGATACAATTTATAAAAAAAATCATTAAATTAACAGCAAATTCAGACGATGTATAGAATATAAACCAATAGTCTGCACCGGAAAAAACAGATCCGAAATAAGTAGTTACAATAAATCGAAATATTGTATCGGTTCTTTCGGAATTATATATATGAAATTCTGGTGGGTATATATCTTGATAAATATAAAATGAATTGAAACTTGAAATATATATTTCTCTCTATATTTTATGGGGAGCAAATCTTCGGCTATAAACCAGTGCAACCCGTGTATTATTATCTGTAAAAGAATGGGGTTTTATTTTTTTGCCGTGTCTACCTTAAAATTTGATCGTATGGATTTTTTTTTTTTAATCTCCGATTTTATTTTTCGTAGGCATTGCAGCTTTTATTTTTCTATGTATAGAGCAGATGGCTGCCAAAATTAGAAGGGTTTTCTCAGTCTTTTTTATCACGAATATTGGTGTCAACTTATAGCATATCTAATCATGCACCGTTAATTTTCTTGAAATCGTGAAATTTAAACTCGCAAAACATATCTATAACCCTCATACATATAACCCTCAGTGGCACAATAATGCATATAATTACTACTGTACGACTTGGAGTCCTGAAAATCATAATATTATTTTCTTTTATTTCTCTAAACATTAGTACTTTACAAGTTTTGCTGTAAATGATAAATCAATTTGTGCTTAAATATTTTTCTTACCTTCTACAGTTCACAATTTCAAACGACAATTTCGCGTCAAAATTCATAAATATTGACCGCATAAAAAAAGACGTAACCAGTACAGAAAATATATTGAGGAGGCATAAATAATGTTTGTTTAATGATTTTGACCAATTGAAATCAAAATAGTAAATTGATGCAACCGTGAAGTGCACGAAGAAGCTGTTGTTTTATTTATTCAATTTTATATTAATTCGCTACTAAAGTGGAGCATATAGATCTACACAATGTGGAAATATTCACTCTGAAAGTGGAGTATATGAATCTCCGCAATGTGTAGATGTCTTGACAAATTATTTTTCTCGAGAATTGTTTGCCAGACAAATAATCTAGCTAATGGGCATCCCATCTTTCATTTGTGGATTTTTTAAAAAACCGACAGATTTGAGAATCGAATTTTCACGCTTCGTATTGCTAGGTGTGCCCGCTAACCTCTACGCTACTTTATTTACTCAATGCGCTACAAATTTTAAAATGCAATATCTAAATTTCGCAGGTCATCCTTTTTTCGAACTTAAATGCAAAAATTCGATATTACTTTCGCATTGAAAGCTTATATTCTTTTGATAGAGGGTATATTAAGTTGTTTACATTGTGATTATTGAAAAAAACTATTGGGTACGTCTTTTTTCGTTTTAAAAATAGTTCACAGCTCATATTTTCCATCCTGGAGTAAAACATATTATTTGCTTTACTCAAAATATTTGAACGCATATTACTGCAAGGTATTATAGGCTAGTCTTAGTTGAAAGTGTAAATTAAAAGTTATACACAAATTGGAGAATGAATAGATTTTCAAAATGTATGCCACTGTAGGCAATGTATCACAGCTCAGGCAAGGTAAGCGAAAAAAGTCAAGGAGGTGATTTTGATATAATTTACGGCAACGGGCAGAGCTGGAAGGATTGTTTCGCATATACATTTTGAGAATCGTTGGATTTTTTAAACATTTTGATGGCCGAGCTTGGGTTACATTAAAATAAAGCTAAAACTTGAAAAAATTCGCGTATATAAAATATTATATAAAACTGAGAGAGCTTTTTTACGTACGTACAGCTTAGACGAAAAAGCTGTGTACTATTATGAAGGCTGCATTTTCAAAGTGAAACTATGCTACTAATTTAAAGGAGAATATATTAAACAGGATTTTTTATAGGAAAGTACCTTACACCATATTTTCTTGTTTTCAAGTTTTTTAATTTACTTTTTTTACTAATTCACATACTATATAGTTCTTCCATACAAAAAATACGTGTTCAAAATGTTTTCATTTGAGTTTTATAAGAAAGATATTTACTAAAAAAATATACTATCCAATTGTAAACAGGTAATGCAAAACTGTGAATAGTTCCTATTAAATTCTAAAATTAAATCGAGTGAACTAAATTTAGGCAGATAATCATAAATTCAACAAATGTTTAATCTGGAGACACCTTTAATCAAACATGAATAAACGATGAATCTTAATATAAATATTAGTAATATTAGAAAAATCGTTTACATGATGTTAACATTATATAATTGTTGCCATTTACTTGGTTTTTTTTGGGCCTTTTTGTCACCATTTAACTGTGTAATTAGATTATAATTCAACACGGTATGTGTTGTGTAGATAGCTTTACCACAAGCATATTAATATTAAATTGATTTTTAAACCATTCATTTTGAAAGTACAGCATATATACAGTATACATATATACATATGTACAGTTATACACGGTGTAAAGATATTTAATTCGTGGTGGAACATATGGAGATCCACAATGTAAAAACACCTCTTGATAGATTATTTTTCACTAAAATTGTTATTCAAATAATTACTCAACCCAATGAGCATCCAGTCTTGCATTTTTCCATGCGAATCAAGACACCATATCCCAGACGCTAAGAGCACACACTAACCCTTACGCCATCGGGGAATAATAAACAATACATATTTTAAATAAAATCATTGCAATAAGTAACTAAAATTGAAAAGCTACAAAAAAGCTTTCCTAAAAATTGGTATTCCTGAAAGTTTAACAGTGATAAATGAATGTATTAAATAATAAAGTATTATTATTAATACAGTAGATGAATAAAGTTAATAAGGTGCACCAAAGTAAATAAACAATTCATTTTTGTATAACATTTTTTTTATTTTTCTATAAAAAGTAAAAAAAATACAATTTCAACAAGCTTATTAAAATACATAACAAGAAAATAACAAAAAGCTTCAACAAATTGACTTAATATAAAAAACAATTTAAGATCACAGTTGGACGGGACAAGGGTCTTCAGAAATATAAGTCGTTCTATAACAAACGATTTAAGAAGATATCAAGAAAATAAAGAAGGATTACAACATCATAGTTATAATTGAAAAAAAAATGTTAGTAATCAAAGAGAGAATCAAAAATGCCTGAGTGAGTAAATAAAAAATGTGAACTGTTTTTTGAAAGTAGTTTATCATTGTTTAGATTTAGAATAGTCATTGTGCCACTCGTAAATAACACCAAATAAAATCGCTTTTGATTGCTGTAATTTTGTATAAAACTTCTAAATATAATAGAAAAAACGGCTATTAATAATTTTATATCGGACATGATGAGTGGTATTTTTTATTATGATAGCATTTTAATAGACGGAATTTCAAAAGAAACTGCCTCATAATTTCTTTTGTTAAATTGTTATTCGATTTGATCTTAATTCATTGCGAAAAAGAGGACAAAAGCCCGAATTTTATTCGTACGACAATAAATAAATAATGTAATTTGTCAAAAATATGCAAATGAAAATATTTAATATAATTTCGTTGAGACCGTTTCTAAAGAAATCGGGAAAGCGGAAATAAGTAACAAAAAGAAAAGACATTTATGAGAAATACCACAAACAAATATGACCGACAAAATACTATCTAAATCAATTAATAAATAACCACAGAGAATTATTTAAATGTGGTAATTTAGTATGAATAATACATTATCGATTATTTTAATATGGCAATATTTTATAAGAGATAATTCAAATTTAGAATCATCGGCAATTCGAATATTTTAAATTTACACCGCGTTAATTTAATGTGTCAATTTATTTTATTAAGTAAATAATAGATGTCGTTACTTGCTATTAGATTATTAACGACGCTTTCACGTTTAGTGCCTTAATTAACGAGAAGATTGATGCTCTTTTCGTTATGAATCGTTGAGAATTTAGACGAAAGAGTTACTTTTAAGGCTTACGTCGATTTTTTTGAGAGATACGTTTGATTCAATTTTGAAGATAGTAGTAATATCGTAAAAGCGAATGTAATGACGGTAATATGATTGCCTTGAAATACGAAAGGGCTCTCTGTTTGCGATAGTGGA
>JAGVSQ010014056.1:0-10798 GCA_022683975.1 Rhyacophila evoluta
GATGCCGATGGAAATTATTTTGATTGAAAATAATAAATAATGTAGAAAATAGAGCCATTGTGTTTGTTTATTTTATTCAACTCTCGTTTCATTGTTCCAACCTAATATCACCTTATTATACACAATTCTTAACATAACATATTAGTATACAAAAAAAGATGTCTCACCGGAATAAGCTGGGTAGGGCTGCTGAGGTGGAGCAGCAGGATCGATAGAAGGATTTTGCTGACGGTAGGCTGGGTCATCAAATCCTCCTGCAATAGAGGCGGCGGAATCTCTTGTTGGCCCGTAACCAGCATGGGGAGCAACATAGCCACTCACTTCAGGGCCACCTGAGACTGGTAAGCTCCGAGGTGGTCCTGAGATATCGACAGCAGGACCACTTTCAGAAGGTGCCACATCAGGAGTGGAAATGGACTGAGTTGGCGATTCGGGCCGTCGAGCAGGAGGGTTCTTCTTCTTACGTGACTTGGGTCCTGGCCGGTAAGGAACCTTGTCTGCAGGACCAGCATCGGGATCTGGAGAGTATGTTCGCGTGATGTCACTCAGAGTCTGTCGGAAATCTGATACGCCACCCGGACGTGTACCACTAATGGAAGAAGCCGTTTTCTCAAGCCGAGCAAGACTAGACTCTGCCTTCTCAGGAGGAGTTTTGGAGACACCGAGCGGGGAAGCGGCAGAAGTTGAAACTGGTGGCGGAGTGGGGGCACTAGCAGGTGAGCTTGCACCACTTCCAGCCTCTCCTGGCCGCCCAGGTATCGGCTTTGTCATCATCTTGGGGTGTCGGTAATTTTTCAAGGAGTTAATTTTCCCCTTGCGCTCAACGAGATTAGGTTTATAAACCTTCCTTTCAGCGAAGCCAACATCTTCTTCATTGGAATTATCATCGGTTAAAGGAAGGACGGCATCGAGAATTGGAGGAAGACGACGTTCAGAAAGAGCAGCCTCAGAAGGAAAAGTCTCATCTGCAAGAAGACTTATGACTGGAGGTCCGGAAAGTGATGAAGGGCGAGTCGGAGGTGTCACATGGATGAGAGTATCAGCCACTGCCGGAACAGTAGTCCGCTTGATGGTGACTTGATTCATGTAACCAATCTCAGTCGGGTCAGTGTGGAGGTAACTATTCTTGATGGGTATTTTGCAATCCTTTAAGACACTTCCGCTGCTTACAGGGCCAGAAGGTCGGACAGGAGGCCTTCTGACTCCAGGTTGAGTAGTAATTTTGGACTCTCCACGATCAGATAAATCTGCATAAGTCTTCTCTTGACTAGAGTCTTCAGATGCGAGGTCTTCAGGTTGATTGGGTCGCAAGGCTCCAGACGTATTACCAAAGCCATCCTGCCCAGACTGCTCCGGGTTATCCTGTTCGGATTTAGGCACAGTGCTCTCCGCTTCGCCTTCAGTCGAAAGCATGGAATTATCAGAGACAGAATTGACCTCTGCAGCTGGCCCCACTGACTCTATCTTTTTAGGGAAAATTTCTTTAGGCTTATCTTTGTTGTCTGGAAGCGTGTTGAGAACCGCCCCCTGTATTTTTATGTTAACTTTATTCTGAACAGGAACAGGCCTTACAGGCCGTGTACCCCGTATTATGGAAAATCCTCGGTTTTGAATATTGGAGTTGACCCCTCGAACAATCTGCCCGGGGACATAACCTCTAATCTTATTTTGGATGATGTTGGGGCGAGTCATTGTTTTCTGCATTCCGCCACGAGCACTCTTCGATATGACTGTGATTGCAGAATTATTTTTGAGTGACCCCGGCAAGCTCGCATTAGAAGGTCGACTTGGTGAGACTGAAAATTGCATTTAAATGCGTCAAATCAACAAGATATATCTGACTTCCTTCATATTTCATTAAAAATGTTATTACTAAAATAATTTCTTCCTTATAAAATTAATCACCTGATAACTTACTTTTTTTGCTAAGAACACCTTCTTTGGGTCCATCAGAACTTTTATTTTGTCCAACTTTGAATGATGTTTTGATGGCGATGATTTTGCCTGTCTCCAGTTGCATGTAAATTCCTTTAGGAGATTTCAACACCATGACCTTCTGGCCTGCCTTCAGGACGATGTTTGATTTATCACTAGAGTTAGTTGGGATCACCACATCTGCGAATATTAATATTGAGTTTAATTTCTACGTTCGGTAAAAATATTTGAAATATGATTAATAAATAAATAATTTCAAATCTACGTTAAAAGAACTGACCAAGCGGTAGAGTCATTTCTTGGGCAGTCATCCCTTGGCGCTGCCAGACTTCAGCAGGGATCCATCGTGCGCCTCCAGAACCCCCATGTTGCATGGGACGCACTGACGCCACAGGTCTCTGGATGAGACTACCATCAGCTGTGCGAATTGTGCGATACATCAGACTCGGTTTTGGATTGGAGGCTGCTTTCTTTTCCAGTTCGTATCTAAAAGTAAAAAGAATTGTATGGATGCATTCAATTTACTTAACTAGAAAGTGTACATCAAAGGATTCTACTTCAATTTTAAATAGATTATTTTTTTGAGAGAATTGATTGTCAGTCAATCATTCAACCCACTATGAAGCTGTCTTTTATTCAATTTTATTTAGGTACAGGTCCGCAAAATATGGTGACAAACAATTGACTGATCGATGGTTTGGAAATGAAACATCTACAGAAAACAAATATAAATCTTAGAATGGCCAATCATTTACAGCTCTTCTTATTTTAAATCTTGAAGCTACAAGCTATTCAATGTGAAACACTTCTATTATTCTTTCATTCAAATCATTTAACCATTTGGCTATAGCACAAAAACTCAACACCATGCTTGACACGTATTGGGTGAATCATGCTCCGACAGAGCTCGTGACCAGTAAACCGGTTAAATAAGGAAAAAGTGTAAAAATGCTTACCCGCGCTGAGCCAGCCGTTTCTCGGCACTGGAGAGCTTTTTCTCCTTCCTATCAACAAGCAGCGACTCATGCTGAAAAGGTTCTTTGCTTAAGGTCCGAGCGTGCTCCTCGATCACCTTTCTCATGATGACATCCAAGTATTTCTCCTTGCAATCCTTTTTGAAGTCTTTCACGTCTGACTCCTTTTCGTCATTATCCCAACAAAGATTAGTCACCTCCTTCATCGAGAGCACAGCGTCAGGATTGCACTCATCCACTACTCTGTCAGCCATTCCCTGCTTATTTATCTGCCGATCATATATTTTCTTCTCCAAGCAGCAATCCATCACCAAGCGGTATACGAAACATGGCTTCTTTTGACCGTATCTATAAACAGATGATGGATAAAAAAATATTTATTTAATTATTCAGCCGCGAAACAATCGCAATTATGTGCTATAGAAATGATTTTTTCAAAATCCAATCATTAAATTTTTTATACTTTTGTTTTTTTACAATTTATATAACAAAAAATAAGTAAAGAAAAAGTTGGGTTTAATATTAGTTAAATTATATACTTCACATTAATTAAATGTATATTTACTGCAAATTTGTCAAATATGCCATATAAGAAGGACACGATTTTGCGACAAACCGGGTTTCTTGGCAAGGAACAAAAATGTTGATCGAATGTCAAAGGATTAATTCAGATTAAGAGTTAAATCTACGGTACCTGTAGACTCGACAAACAGCTTGCGTGTCGTGGCAAGGATTCCAGCTGGCGTCGAACACAATCACCCGGTTGGCTCCTACCAAATTGATTCCTAGTGAGCCTGCTCTTGTAGAAACCAAGAACAGATGGATGTTCGGGTTGGAATTGAATTCGTTGATCAACTTTTCCCTCTCTAAAGCACTTGTCGAACCATCCAGTCCTAATCAAAGCAAAACAATGTCAATGTCAATTTGGCCCACTGCAGTATTATGGGGTATAAATATTATTTTTATTTTTTTTAAACCATGTTCGCTTCCAGCATAGGATCATATAAATCTATGCAATGTGGAGACATACCTTGACAGATTATTTTTCACAATAATTGCTAGTCAGACAATCGCTCAACCCAATGGGCATCCAGTCCTGCATTTTTGGACTTTTAAATATCTGGCAGACGTGGGAATCGAATCTGCATTCCCTGGATTGCTAGGCGTGCACGCTAACCTCTACACTAACGGAGAGACCCCCTAATAATAAATAGTTTTTCAATATTAATATAAAACTCACTATAGTAACTTCTGTTCCTGGCCCAGAGACAGTCGGTGCCTGTAATATAGTTTCTCTGCAAGAAGTCTTCTATGAGATTCAACGTGAAGAGACTCTGGCTGAACAGCAGCAACCTATCTCCAAGACGGATGCTCTCCTCCAAGACGCAGAACAGTATTTCCATCTTGGCTGAATTTTCAATGATACCTGGAATGTACCCTTTCAAAATGTCATTAGCCCATTCAAAAGGAACCTCCTCCTTCACCTCCACCTTTTTCGAGTCGCTGTCTTCATCTTTCTCACTCTCCTTTCCACTCTCATCACCTTTATTTTTACTCTTATCCTTTGAATTTCGTTTACCATTCTTTTTGTCTTTCGCTTTACTTCGATCCTTTGCTTTTTTACTTTTGCTCTTGTCAGGCTTTTCTTTTGTCTTTGAATCAGCAGGTTTGGAACCGCCATTCTTTTTTGTTACAACTTTCTCAGCTTTCTTCAAATCCTCAGATTCTTTCTCAGCAGGTGGTTCTATTTCATGTTTGACTTCTTCAACTTTAAGTTCCGGTTCTACTTTGACTTCCTGTTTGACTTCAGGCTTCGTGTCATTGATCAACTTCATGGTGTCGAGATCAGCAATTTTTATTTCTCCATCCGAATCTGCTTTCGATTCATTTTTAACATCCAGTAGATGTAAATTTGGAGCAGGTCGATCAACTGGTTCATTTTTGATAGGTTCATCTAAGCCTCCAGGCCACAGAAGCGACGAGACTCCTTCGATAGAAGACTTGGTGTCTTGTTCTGCAGAAGCAGCATCGGAGGCTTGATATGGAGGATACAGACCACTGTTGTAAACATTATCAATGGAGCCATCAGTATTCGGCGGATTATTGAAAGGGGTAGGTAAGGGTTCAGTAGACTGTTGATAAGGCGTCCCATTAGAACCTTGTACAACATTACTGAAACCAGGATCAATATCATCACCGTTGGTCCTGTTCTGATTGAATCCATGATAAGGTTGCGTCTGCTGGGCGTAGGGATCGTACATGGCGCTGTATGGATCTTGGGTGCTCTGATAATTAGGTTGATTTTGGGGAGGATAATAATTCGGATCAGGGTTATTGTAGTAATTGTTATCAGGTCCCCAGTATCCCTGCGGATTGTAGCCATGATTCTGGGGATAATTGTGAAGATTCTGTTGCTGAGGAGGAGGAACAGTTCCATCAGGCGGGGCCATGTGAGGATTCTGAGCATTGTACTGATTATTATAGTCGGCTCCATAAGGCTGGTTTTGATAGTAACCACTATTGTAAGGCTGCTGCCCGTAGGAATCATTCTGTCCATAATAGTTATTTTGTGGTGGATATTGGTGATGGTAACCTTGATAGGGTGGATAATTATTAGGTGGGACTTCACCCCCGTATCCATAATTGTGAGGACCATTGGGATGCTCACTCTTCGAGGGGTCATACGGATTGTGATAATCATTAGGAGCACTTCCAGTGTTGGGGGGTATAGTGGCAGCTGGCTTCCCACTGTTGGCCAACTGAAATAAAGCAAATCCACAAGATAAATTAAATAATCTTTCTGTGTTTTAGTCTGCATAATGATTTTTAAATGTAGATTGATGACTCTGAGGAGAACATGAGCCCCTTAAGGTTGACGAGTATAGGGAGTAGGAGGCGGAAGCCGCTGATAACATGCAATTTAAGGCATATATGGTTACAAATTTATAAATATTAAGCAAAGATTGAGATACAATCTATGCATTGTCTTTTTGGTCTTTATTTAGCCATCAGAGAGAAGTATCTTTATACTATACAACCAAAGCGTTTACCTTATCTTTTTTAGCAGTAGACCTAGTGGTCCTTTTTCCTTTTTTATTGATTGGTGTGGGTTGATTATTAATGGCTCCTTTTATTAGATTT
The DNA here is from genome assembly GCA_022683975.1 of Rhyacophila evoluta. Classification (NCBI taxonomy): domain Eukaryota; kingdom Metazoa; phylum Arthropoda; class Insecta; order Trichoptera; family Rhyacophilidae; genus Rhyacophila; species Rhyacophila evoluta. The sequence goes on from JAGVSQ010014056.1 coordinate 6,051, forward strand.
GCATTGTCTTCTATGTCCAAGTCATAATCTATTAATGCTGCCATTTCATTTCGTTTCTTCAAGAAATAGTACAGAACGTCTGGATGATTCCAAATCTAAAACGAGTAAAAATTTCATTATCATACATCTTATTTACCGTAATGTTTGAATTACAATAAAAATGATATTTTCATATAAAAAAAATGTAATGCATATTAAGACTACATACCTTGCAACAAACTGCAAATGCTTTCAGAGGATTCGGAACAGTCTTTTTCCGGACCACTTCATTCATGAACGTATCATATAATTTTCGCTGAAGGTCCGTCATACGGACTAATAAAACATATTCCTCTTTTTGGGGCAGAGTAGTTTGTAGAACAGCATGAGAACGCCTAAATTTGAAACAGACATTTTATGATATACAAACTTTATTACGAGTTAATTAATACAACAAATTTAATTTAAAATAAAACTATTACCTCTGCACAAAGCCAACAAGTAGAGAGTGAAGAACGTGGGCACGGTATCTCATGAGTCTTATATCCTGCGGCGTGGAGTCTATGCACTGACCATTCTGAATGGGCCTTTCAAACATGTTGCTGAACTCTGTTTTGGTACCCAAATAATTTGGACGTACAAAATCTACCATGCACCAATATTCCAGCAAATTATTTTGCAGTGGATAACCTTAAAAACAAACATAAATGAAAGTTCTTTATTTAATTTAAATCAAAATATTAAACCAAGAGTCATTATTTTTTTTATCATATCCACTCCTTGTGTGGAGAATGTGGTGCTTTCATAAATTGTTTGCCTCTTTTTAGATTGTGCTGACATTCTACAGTCAATAAGTAATGGTAAAAAATGCCGGATTGCCAGCAGTAGCAAAAAATGGACAGAATTGAGAATCTCCTGAGACAGTTACATAATACAATTCAATAGCTGAAGCCACATTCAGTTCAATGTGGACTGTCTGAAAAAATGCAGCTCTGAACATAGCTAAAATCAAATACCACTTGTTAAAAAACACAATCCTAGAATAATTCCGTATTTAAAGACATACCTGTGAGCACAACTCTCCGTTTTGTTCTCATCTGTTTAAGTGCATAAGAAATATTTGAGTGTGAATTTTTAATTCTGTGTCCTTCATCACAAATAACTAAATCTGGGCCAGGCTTTACTAAGGCATCGTGCATTTCTGAAATTAGCATAGTAAGTTTTATCACTGATATGATATAATTGTCAAATAAATATTACTATATATACACTAGTATGAAATATGTGAAGTGTAATGATTTTTTGCAATTATTTGGATTATAAACTCCGGATCGGATGTTATTGAGCCTTATTAATATCAATGTATGTAAAATTTCAGAAAAAATATTTTAAAATATAGATGTAATTTGTACAGATTCAAATAAAAATGTAAATCGCCATTTTTATTACAAAATTAGCTTAGTTCTCGGCAAAATGGAGATATATTTTAACAGGTTATTTTTTATAAGGACCAGTTTTTAACTAATCCCTCGACCAATTGAGAATCCATATTTTTCACTTAATGCATAAAATGAGATATCTCAATAATTATTATTTTGATTACTGTTCAAAAACACTTCTAATTCAATATTTTATCAAATAAAAATCAAACAGGCAAGATTTCAAAGAATAACATGAAATAAAGACAATAAAACAGCTGCATACCATTGAGAAGTTTCTTGTCTGCATCTGTTTCATCCTCTTCTTCTTTCTTTTCTTCTTTATTATTAGGATCGCCATCTTTCAGCACCTCACCTTCAGCGCCCAGCTTATTTTCAATCTTGGAACCGTCCAAAATCGATTCATTGCCTTCTTTTTTATCCACACACTCTCCAGACGATTTTTCTGTATCCATTTTATCTTTAGAATTCTCATTTGACTTGTCTTTGCCCTTTTCGGGTGGATCGTTTTTTTTCTTTCTATTCCTTGGCTTTTTATTTTTCTTCATACTCAATAAACGATACAGTTCATAGCCAATCATTAGAACACCTCCCGTTTCAGTCCAATCCTGATTAATGACAATATTCAGTAATAAATGATAATTAGAGATGTTTAAGATATTGAGCATGATATAACTTACAAGACAATTTAAAAAGAAAGTAAGTTACTTTTATAACATTTGCACTCAAACAATTATTAGGATTATAAAAAACTTTGCCTCTTTTAGATTAAATTTAAAATAATACTTACATGAATAACTCTAGCCCTTGCTTGAAGTGTTTTATGACTATCATTTAATACATAAATAGGGAAATTCCTCGGTCGGACTTCACCGTGGGTATTTAAAGGGCTACTCAGAGGATCCAACGGAAGCCACATGTTGAACTCAGCAACCTATCAAATTTTATTTTGATATTAAATTTTACAGCAATAGAAATTCTAAAAAACTAAAACCAATTGTGATACGGCATTGACTGTTTCAAATAATTTTAATTGTATTTTAACATAAAATTATTTTTGATATTCAAAATATTTATAAATTAAAATTGCCATCTTACTCACCCAGTTTTGAAGAGTATTAATAGGCATAATACATAATACAGTTTTCGATTTGGTGTGCCTCAAAAATATATCACAGAAGCAAACAATTTGCAGAGTTTTTCCGAGACCCATAGAGTGTGCCAATATACACCCGAAACCGGTAGATGTTGAAAACCTCTCCACCGATTCTATTATATTATCAAATAAGAATCTCACTCCACCAATCTGTAAAAACAATACGAGTTCAAATAACTGACATTCACCATACTTGAATACTATATTTACACTAGATCTAGGTTACACATTTATCTCGATTAAAATACAGTAAATATTGATCACCTGATGAGGCTTAATGATTCTTCCAATCTGTGGCGCGAGAAAGATATCTTCCTCTCCTTCCGAGTGACCAAAATTAATAACGACTCTACCTTGGTCATCAGGAATATTGTAAGTATCATTCACATGCAGTCCTGAAAAATAATTTTTAATTTCATGTTCCGCATTGACTTACCACAAAATAATATTATTTTTAATATAACTCAACTATGTAAAAGTCATGTTATTTTTGATATTTCAAGAAACATCTAAAGATGATTTTGTGCGGATTGTGTTGAAAGTAAGACATAACTAATCTGAATGGTATAATTTAATCCACTAGAATATGCCCTACGAATACAAGTATGTGAAGAATTTGAGAGACCCAATTCAGCATGAGGAGAAAATTATTCATGTCATCAAAAACCCAAATACTGTCTAAATATATTTAGATACAAATTATCTCAGGTGTATAAAGTACAATTGTACATTATAGGTTATTATATGTTACACTAAAAAAGCTGATAAGTAATATCATAAAGCATAAAGTTCCCAAAAAATTGGAAATGATCACTTCTGGTTAATTTAACTATGTCTTCAGAAACTTACCAGAATTCTGAGGATCTTCTTCAGGTTCAGGACTGGGTGGTAATTCTGAATCACTCAACATGATGCAGTCATCAGATTCGGAGGAGGGACTCTCACTGCTGCTGCTACTACTACTACTGTCCACAATTTCCACTACGTCCTTACGAACTCCTTTCACCATCTCTCCAATCCCTTTGCCCACTTTACTTACTGGAGAAATTGATACACTTGGAGTCAAATTACCTAAAACAAATACGCCTCACAATTAACAACATAATTAAAAACTTAATAACCAGCATTTCGATAAGAATGTCGACCATCACGCCCAAGTGACTGTAAGTTATGAAGTTATTCTATAGACAAAATAGTTATTATAAAGACATCAGGCTATTAAAATTTACCTTTGCTTCTTTGAGCTTTCAAAAGTTCCAGTTGTCCTGGTTTCAGAGTGGTTTTCTTCATTTCTCCAGAAGGCAATTTCACCATTACCGTGTTGGGTAAACTGAAATAATTTAAAAATCAGGATTAACTTAACTGTAAACAATATATAGACCAAACCAAAAATAAGGTTAATTAATTTATTATGTAATGTATTATCCCTAAAAGTGGTTATCACTCACTTGAGCTTATGTCCGGAAACAGAATGTGAAGAATGAGGGGAGTGAGAGGCAGCCGTAGAGCGCTTAAGCAGAGAGGAACCAGAACCAGCTAACATAGAGACAACTCGAGCCTGCGCCCGTTCTTGCTTGCCCAGTGAGATCTGACGCCGCACCTCTCGAATGATACGCTGCTGTTCCTGCACGCGAGCCAACCGCTCTGATTCTTGTCGCTGCGCTGCCAGCGTAGATGCATCCAGCTGCTTCTCGTCCATCACTTCTCGAATATTGCGACGCACATTCAATGCATTGTTCATAGACTTATTTTTCTGCAATACAAGACACAATCAATTCCACTACAACAATGAAACTCTATCACGCCTATGTTTCTTGTCAGAATTTTTCACAAACATGCATTCCATAATATTAAAACAGTGGCACATCATCTATGCATGCGGTGGGCGCCTTAGGATTTAAAATCTCCACAATTTTATTTTTATCACATCGTATTTGAAATTAGTATATGTCTAGCTTTATTTAGCCTCGATATATTTTTGATAATAAAATAATCGAACATGATTATATCAAGTACGCCAATACATCACAGCCATAATAAATAAAAGATCTAATGTATCAATTTAAACGTATCTCCACAACACTGTTACAATATAATGGGTGTGACATACCAAACAGTGATTTTTTTTTTTTTTATACCATGTTCGCTCCCAACGTGGAGCATATGGATCTACA
>JAGVSQ010014057.1:0-10798 GCA_022683975.1 Rhyacophila evoluta
AAAAAAAATATTTAACTTTATATTGTACTAGCATAATTGCTTTGCGTTATCTCTTACGGATAATTAATGATTTTTAAGTAAAATTAAATGTGTATTTAAATCAAGCAGACTCGCCCTGTTGAATAAATCTATGTTACACTTTAAACCCATTATGTACACCTTATAAGAAGGAACTTACTAAAATGCAATAATAGTGAACTCACTATTTTGGTGTGTACCTTATTTTTTTGTATTTATTAAATAAGGCAAAGAACATCGGTATGGTAATTTGAGCAGCAGGAGATCTTTTCATAAAGCCTGTATGTATATTAAGAATTTTCCCTGTTTTTTAAAGTTGTTACAATAGCTACAATTCTATTTCGATATTATATTATATTGGATTTATTATTCTGGCATTTTTTATAGATACATTGCAGTATGTCAGTTAGTATTGAATCGGAAAATAGAGATCCGTTTATACTATTCTTAAAAAATCTTAAATTTGCTTAAAATCTTCTGAATCGAAGCCTTATTTTTAATAAACATTCAACACAATACTGTTCCATATTGTATTCAAACATGTATTTAAGGCCTGTGGCACTATTCCGTTTTTAAAACTTTAATGGCGTCTGCCGAAACATGTGATTAATCGCTCCATCTGTTTAGCGTTCCCACTGATACACGAACAAGTCGAACGGCTACCGTATCCGAGTTTGTTCGCGGTTTTCAACATGGCCATTACTCAATCCGCGGCTGCGTCGTTGTCCCGGCTGCAATCTAAATTCGAGGTTCTCGCCTTCGTATGCAAGTTCGGCAAACGACTTCGTCTCGTAAGCTGTGAGCTATTAACGATGCGGCACATTTTATGCAGACAAGGATTAATTACTTCAGTTTTTGCAATGATCGCCTCATTTCACGCGTCATGCCTGCTCAGCGTTTTATGAACTGTGAAACGTCGGATGTCTCCTCGGTTTTATGGCTGAATTATAGGAAAAAACAGTTGATAAGCCGTTTTTAAGCCACTACCGAAGGCTTCCTAACGAGTTGTTTGTATTCAAAATAGAATATAAACACTCAAATCAATCATGCACGATCAGTCTAGACAGCTGGTGTAATTACTTATACCTTGCAATTTCAATTCCAGGCTAGACTTTTTTATAAATATACTTCAACACCAAGAAGGAAGACTTTCATGATCCATGATTTATTTTTTATTCATTTTTCATCGACCAAAATGTCTACGAAAAATACTAAATTAACGTGAACATTTTATTTACTAAGTTAGTCAGACACATAAATATTGTTGATAAAAATAATCGATGATTTCAACATCATTACGCTCGCATATAGATGATTGTCAACATTGTAGGGATTTATTCTGACAAATTCATTTTTATGAATTAATCCATGTGCTGCATCTAATTTGAACCCGCGATTTCAGATAGCCATAGCTGCGTTTTTATATAAATTGTATCATTAAAGGTAAATAACCATTTTCCACATGAATTTTCACGTCCGTCATTCAAATATACATTAATAGTATGCGATAGTTTATGAACCTATGGCTTTTGAACTTGCGACTTCATGATTTATATCGGATTTTCAGCGTGGCGTTAACAATACTTTTGTTTCTCCGGTAGCGTGGTTGGTAGCGTGTGCACCTAGTAATCCGGGAAACGCAAGTTCGATTCCCCATTTGTCGGATTTTAAAAATCTGAAAATGCAGGATGGATGCCCATTACGTTGAGCAAACAATTCTCATGAAAACAATCAGTCAAGATGTCTTCATATTGCGGAGTTCCATATACATACTCCACTTTTGCAGTGGATATCTTCACGCTGCTTAGATCCATATCCTCTATTTTAGGAGCGAAGATGGTATGCAAAAAAATATAACAACACTTAAGTAGATAATATAATATTTGTTTTAATTGCCTATCACTTTAAATGTTATACCTAACTTTATTTTAAACATAATGATATTTTTTGAAATATATTATAATCTCAAAATTATATGACGGTACGTGTTTCGCCCACAGACAAACATTTTCAACCGATGAGTTGACGGTAGATACAATTAAAGTAACCAGTTATCTGTTAATTTGACTATTATTCTGAATCGAAATCTAGCTGCGTTTATTGCGCGTTCTAGTTTAATTAGTTACTTGTTTAACAAATAATATCAATAACCTGCTTTAAGTGTAAGTTTATGCATAATAATAATATATTATACATATAATAAAAATACTAAAGCTCTCCATGCTTTTAACGTTATTTGCACGATACCAAACCATTGACACCGCTTGCAAGCGAAGGTGATCAAAAGTGTCGATAGCTTATTGTTTATGACTTTATGGATCGCATAAGCTCGAGGCTTTACCTTTGTAAGCCGTGAAAGCTTTAAAATAAGGGGTATGAAACCTTACTTAATAGCTGCTGATTGCTTTGCATTAATATCAAATTATATTGATATACGTCTGAAGTAAGTGTTGTGCAAAGAATATATAAATTTTAATACTTTTTTTATTGATAAATTTAACTTATAATAACTTAAAGTTGATAATTGTAAATAACTTATGTGCCTTTTATTAAGTTGTTTGTTTACTTCTTACTTCTAACATAACTTGACAATATTAGATAGTTACGTACTTTACTAAATGCAATTTAAATTACCCACTTATTTCTCTTACACGCACACTGAGAGGCATCTGATTCGAACCACCCGGTGAATTTCATTTACCTGATGAATCATGCATCATCTTACTAATGCAACACATTATTTCTAATTATTTTTTAACATTGCGTACCCCTGCTTTACAAACGACGTATTTCACTTAGTGCACCAGCTGTGTCCACCAGTACACGCTTTCTACGTCCACGCCTGTTGTGTGTACAGCGAACACAGCGAGCCCAGCCTTCCTCAGGTCGTGATCTTCCGAAGGTTCAGTTCAAATGGTTCAACATTCTCAACCCCGATAGATAATACGCAAAAAGAGTTCAGTTGCTGCAAGCTGTTGCCGTGCCCTCGAGTTTCGAAGCACTTACAGCTTTGACGTTTGCGTGATTGTTACTCAACAAACATCGTGTACTTATTTTAATATGTCCATGAAGTTATTATTCAATTTTCAAAAGCAAATAATACAATATTATGTATCCGCAAACATCAAACAATCTTCATACAAGTATAAGACAAAAACCTCAACAATCTATAATTATATACACGTGCTGTTGCTCCTTTATTGGTAGATAATTAATGACATTGGTTAGTACTCATCAGCTGTAAACAAATACTTACAATGCCTCTGTATGTACATATATTGTTCCGATTTTAATGTTATTTAAAGATTAATCTATGGCATATTTTTAAATAAATGATTTTATAATGTGTTTCAAACCAAAGTAATAAATAAAATAAAATATAAAAATCCTAATCAACTAAAAACATGGATTGCTCTCCAACAACAAATGATGGATTTATGTAATAAAATTAACAGGGATGATACTGTAAGTTTGAATCAGCACATTGTGTGTGGGCTTATTACTTATATCTGTCATCATATTTATTTGCATGTAGAACATTAGCGGCACTATATTAAGAGTATGATCGAGCTTGTTCCTTAAATTGTGATATAAAAAACCTAAGAGGCATTTGTTATTTGCTTCAGACGGGTGTCTGCATTACTGTCTTTGACAGTTTTGCATTCAATACACATGTGTCTTTCTTTATTATTATTTATTTGTTTAATTATCACTATATTTTATCTTTCAACGTACCCATAATATATCGATATAATGTCTAGATCGTCCTTCCGGTGCGCGCATTCTATGATATAAACAGCAAATAAATCTGTTATCGCTAGACATAATGTTTCACTGTTTCGGCTGAAAACGACTTCGGTCTGACATAAACCACGGCGAGAAGAGGTCGATTCTTGCAATCTCTCCGAGACATCCAATGTCGTGTATCTTTAAAACCAATAAATGGCTCTCGTTTTTGGCCAAATGTGTAACATCGTCCCGAGTTTTTTTTGTATTTTTGTGAAGATTTAGTAGCAGACGCCGGGTGGACCAGAGACCGTTTTCCAAGTCGTTAGAGACAACTAAGATAAATTGCCAATTCATTAAGAATTATCTTATAGAGTAGTCAGTCTGTTTATCAGACTGATTTTTTCTCAACCGTTTTAAGATATTTTAATATTCTCTCGATACATTTCGTTTAGACTAATTATTTGCTAATATCGTACTGCGTTTTTAGACTAAATCTTTATCACAATAGCAAACGATTCAGAATTATTCTGCAATATTGATAGTTAACACGTATTTATGTATTATTTATAAATATTGCACAATATACTGTGAAAGACATATAGCATCGAAGCATCGCTTTGCAAAAGCTCCTAAATTACTAACAGCTGCTTGGCGTTGTGCTTTTCTTGCCAAGTGCATAAAGTTGAATCGCGAAAGTTTATGTGATCCGCAATCCGAATATAAATAGATTTGGTTGGCTGTTTTATTACACTGTTTTAAATGGTTCGACCATTATGAATATAGACAATGAAATTTATAAATTTAATAAAATATGTTTACCATTTCTTTAGTCAAATCGATAAAGCAATGGTGTATTTCTACTGTTCATTCATTATTAAATCTTCATAATATTATTTTCATTGTATAGGTTTTTAAATAAATATTTAAACTATTTACTCACATATGGAAGTTTACCAGTTTTAAATAATTTAGAATTTAAATTATTTAAACAAGAAATTTTCTATGAGAAATATGGCATGACATGCATAATATTTCTTTTCGTATTTCGTAACATTAATCTGTTGCGCGTATGCATTCCTTGGCAAATCCATGCATTTGTTTTTGTGTGGAAACGTGAAGCAAAGGTAAAGGTATGGGGTGTATGCAAAGATATGTGACTGATGCCGTTTGTGAATATTATTATTTATTATGTGCAGCTTTACTTTCGGCCGTCGATTTTATCGCCGTCTGAAGGTTTTATTTATGTGTTGAACATGTGCCTTTGACGTCAGTATTATAATTATTTCACTTGAGTAAACATATTCTACATTTTTATTGAAAAATTTCTACGTAGCCATAGGTAAATATTAAGTAATTACCGTATGGTATTATCTGTTTCATACTCACTTATTCTGATAGAGACGCTCGTAGACGAATAAAACCGTAGAAGACGCAGTAACGTCAACTAATACAAAAGACCAGATTGAAGAATGTAAACATCTGAGGATTAGTTTTTGTTTCTTATATTTATTGAATCTATGTCACGGCATATTATTAAAGTAACCCTCCTTCTTAGTATTTCCAAATTTGTGTGGAAAAAATTACGTAATGCCGAAATTAGATAATATAAAAATTATTTTATTCCAAATACAAAAGAAACAGTTGCTCATTTCCAGTTGACACTTAAAAAAGCTCGGCGTGCGGAACTGGTGGCGAATTTTCAACAAATAGTGTTCTTAATCTTCAACTCAGTGTTGGTACTAACTATTATTGTTATGTACAGTTGTTGTAAAGCTAACTGGCAAATGGCGTGCTAATCTGGTGCCAGTTTACGAACGTGACCTTTCATTAAATGTCGCACTTAATTCATTAATGACTAGGTAACCAGTAGCGTACTCTACATTTGTTTGAGGGGTAAAAATATATAATACATCATAATTTGTGCGAGCGAAAATAACCAAAAGTGTAATTTTCGATCATAGTACTATTAGTACAAATATTTGCCGTTTGTGATTTAACTACCGAATAGTATTCGGTTGTGAATATGTTTATCTGTTCTTATTAATTTATAATTATTTTTATATGATGTTACGAACGTTATTTTACTATACTGTACGGTTTATTGTAGTATATAGATAGTTTATAACTGATTGAGCCAAAAAATCTCCTCGGTAGCCGATAGGTTAGCGTAGTTGCTTAGGATTGTGGGTTCGATTCCCACAGCTGCTGGATTTTTAAAAAAGTTTCAGGATTGAGTGCTGCATACGTTGAGCCATTAGCTAATAGTGAATATTCGTGGAGGAAAAACTGTCCAACGCAAATATTGACAATGCGGATATCCATATTTATGTAATCCATTTCTGGTTTGGGCATATTGGTGTTGAAATCCATATGCTTCACTTTCGTAGCGCGAACATGGTATATAAAAAAATTGTTACTTATACATTGTATTATCAACTTTAATGGAGTAAATTATGAAATTGCGATTAAACAAAAATAAAAAGAAAAAACTAAATAAATTGAGCTTTTATCGTATCAAAAGCTCACATCGCCAAAACGACTCCGATTTTTTTTATTATAGATTTCCGAGCTTTTTGCTAAGGAGTGAGGATTATCAATGAATGGCATTACCCGACCGTATTTCCACATTCATGCTTATTCTTCATTGTTGGTATTTGGACCGGCAGTAAAAATTGCATAAAGCGCCTGGAATGTTGATGTCGTCTCGGCACGGCATGTGCCTTTACTGGTATTTTCCGTTTTATTGCTCTATCAAAATAGGAAAATAAAACGTCGTGTCCTATATATTTGGGAAATGTATTAATAAATCTATAAATCAACAGCAATTCTATGTTTTATGATGAAAAATTCTGATTTCTGACGTATTTGTGTTTTGTTTATACTCATAATAATGACTTCAAAAGAAATTATGACATACACAGGGTATTATGAATGTGTATGTACGACAACAATCCCTTTTTTTACGTAAAGTACTAAATTTTACGACAGAATATTACATTACCTGAAGAGGAATAAATTCTACGCATATATATCGGCCCACTAATCTACAATAGTATAATTTAATATTTTATCTGTATTTATAATGATTGTAGATAATTTTAACTGCCACTAAGATTTTTTTGGGACTGCTAAGTCAAACCAAACTTATCCAATTAAAAAAGCGTAGTTTTAAGTTGACTTTGAAACGGGAATGCGAGATTCTCCTCAATTTTTTATCCCACGAGTGCTTCGGCGACTAATTTTGTCAAATTGAGGCTTTTCGAGACACATTTATTTTGTTCAAGTGGTGCCACATGCTCGCGCTTTGCCCCAATTTGCCGCCAAAAAAACTTCAACTTGTTCCAATCCCACCAAAGATATCCTTATATCTGCGTAGCATCAAATAATATCTAATGCAAAGCAAGAACCACCCCTAAGCGTTCGCCTTCAACCTTTTATTTCATAGTTTACAATTTGAATATCGCTTCTCTGCGATCGTATCCGAAAACCCATTTAAATTGCAATATATTACTACTGTATCTTCGATATAAAAAACGGAATGTATACGGCCGAAATACCAATGCGTTCCATGTTTTAAATATAGGTTAAGATTAGCAACAGACTCGATATTTATTTCCTACGGTTCTAGGAAGTTTTAAATGTCTCGTTTAACACGCTTTTTTATAGTTGGTTATATTTTAAATATAACGTTTTTTATAGTGTATTTCTTAAACTTGTACTCCTGATATTTTTTAATTGTTAAATTTGGTTAGTCTTTTATAATACATCATGGAATTGTACGTATTCTGCACATTCAATAAAAAATGTAGCAAATAAATAATACCTGGCTTAGCTGATAATTCATATATTTTTCAAATAGTATGTTATTATCCACATGCATTTAATTTTGTGCAATACAAATAAACGAAAATGCAAAATTCAGTACTTAAAATTATGTTCATCAAGGAAAGATTTGCAGTTCGGCTTTTTTTTCTTTAGAGATTTTTACTTTGTATGTTTCACATTCGAATTATTTATTATCTTAATCATGTCCCAGAATCTTAGTTGCCTATCGCTGTGCCTTTAGTTTGAAAATACGGGGAGGGTGAGGTGAAGCCCCGGGGCCAAATTGCAAGTGACGCTAGCACAATGGCCGGGTTAGTATGAAAGGAGCAAGGTGTCGCGCTGCCTTCCATTACATCTCGCCCTTTTTAGCTCCGATTCCTTTTGTCAGAGCCCTTTCTCTGCGGTAATCTGTTTACTTCTCGCATGCACGTACCTGCATCTACCTTCGCCATTCACGGATTGGATTCACCAATTTTAGGCACAATCGAACTTTTGTGTCGCTGCGAATATGACGCGGGCTTCACCCAGACAATGCACAGGGACGGTTCCGTTCCTCCCAGAAGCTCGTATTTATTTTGATAGTCGTGACACTTTCACAATGAATAGATGGTGATTTATATAGCGATTCATATGGATAGTACGTATCGAGCTTGATTGTAATGTCGTGTCATTACAGTTCGTGTTGAATTGGTCCGATTATACATACAAATATAATTATACGTATTGAATTGACAAATAACAAATTCATTGAATAATTCTGTAAACGAAAATGTTCTTGAACGGCTTAATGTAAACTACAATTGAAAAGTCCATTGTCATGATGTACATACAGTGAATTATACTGAATATTTTTAAGTAGGTTAGACGGATTAAAAAAAATAGTATTAATTTTGATAGTGAAGTCATAATTACAGCCACAAAACTTCAAAAATGTAAAATATAATTTGAAGAAACATATAATATTAGAAGTATTTATGTCTGTGAGTTGCTTTGAAATATCTACGCGTTACATTATAGAAAACTCTATCTTGGATTTTGTATCTAAATTATGATGTATAATAAATAAAACTTGTTGGATCGTTCAAAATCTGTCAACTACCCTAATGATCGTAATAAATATTAGTATCTCAATATTGTATGTGAATTTTCTTTCTTTAAATATACATGCTTTTTAAAACCCCTATTTCACTAATCTGCTCCTTATACACACCACTTGAAATTATGAAATATGAATCTTCCGGGTTTATTTTATTTTGAAAGCCAGACACAGTTGTGGCTACGAAAGAAGATTTACGGACGGTCTTAAGTTAAGAAAATAATTTGTTTTGCTGAAATTATTACGTTTGAAAAGTTTTCTCAAGCCGGCATCAGTCATCATTCAAGATAATATGGAATGATTTTAAAATCCACATAAAAACGGATTGGATAAAATGACAGATTTATTTTTTAAGTGTGAGCTATATTTTATTTCTGATACTTGTGATAAACGAATTTATTATTGATAGTGATGATATATATGCACACAATTTTAGATGTTTTTTTTTTTAATTATAGTTGACGTGATTAATAGACTATTTGATAGCAATACGTTGAATAGAAACTAAATATTTTTTCGCTGCATTTTTTTAAGCCATTTATAACGTTTATTTTTTATTCCCCTTTCATAGTCGTTCGTATAGGAAGAATGAATGTGACACTTTGAGATAGGGAGCGAAAGCATCAACGAAATCATAATTGAAATCCTGTGTCTTACAATTTTCGTAGGAGCGTTCTCCGACATCCTAATGATAACTGACGTATCGTTTAATGGAAAACGTTGAGCGCAGGTATGTATTATACAATCTAAATTCTATTCCCCGCCATGTTAGTTTTAAAAATAAAATTCCTTTCAGAAATGCGTGGGCTTTATTTCCTATCAATTTACCGACGCAAAATATTGAATGACGTCTAAATAATAAAGATTTACGTAAAAAAGCCCTTTGTTAGAATGCGATATAAAATACAATATAGCCAATAAGTGTTATATTGTTCGCTGCGATTTTCCGCAACGGTGAGGGAGCTTTCTTGCATCTTCTTTGGACAAAGCTCATATAAATTGTTTGTTGAATAGAATGTGTTTTTGTCGAGCAATTGTACGAATTTAATCCCGGTGGAAGACGTAGCGTTGTGTCAGGAAGACCTTTTTCCCGACTCACATTTATTCTGGCCTCGGGTGTATTCTTACGCGGGGAGCTTTTTTTTGAATCCCTGATTTAAATTCTACCTGTGATTTGGGTTTTTTTTTGTGTATTCGGAAGCTAAGTTGCGAGTAAAACTAGTAATTATTAATAATATTATTAATCTTTGTGCAGTCTAAACGATTATTATTATATTGAAACGTCTATATTTAAATGAAACTCCCATATTGTAAAATGAGAAACTCATGTCCGTTCTGTAACCTACCACCTTTGCAAAAATAATTTACTAAATATCCAACACGATTTAAAATGGAGTACTGATAAATCTATTCTTAAAAATTTTGGTTATTTTATTTACCAATACTGTTCTTCTGACTGATTAAAAATTCTAACATGGTTTTGTAAACTTATTTGCTACATCATACACAGGCACACCTTCAGCGATATTCATACCGTAAATCCATACCCTTTACCAATTATTAGATAATGTTTTCAAAGAAACGTTTCATTAATGTCCGCAAGTAACGAAATTATCACCTTCCCTATTGAATTTATTATACCAGCCATAGTTTCCGCCCCATAAACATGATTACTCTTATATCATAAGTAACAAGTTATAATATATGAAAGGATTTGCGTGGGAACTTTCCATTTATTATTTACATTTTCTTTGATAGTTTAAATTTGTTATGTATGCATGTATAAACCATTCATATTTATTGGCTTTGACGATGTAACATCAAACGCTCGTTGAATCCATTCAATGTGTAATAAAATTTTGAAGATTTTTGGTTACTAGACGTTGTGTTTAATAATAACATGATATAAATTTGGATTTTATTTGTCATTAAAGAAAAAATGTATCACAGTATATCGAGCATCAAAAAGTTTTTTTTTTGATGAATTGACTAAAAAGATAGTCGATTTCGAACTTGGATATTGTTATATCACACTTATGTATGTTGCTTATTTTTATAAGATTCATTGTGACATTTTTTTCTTTCTGAATTGTTAAACAACTCGACGAGACGGAGCTCCGTGCGTTCGCA
>JAGVSQ010014058.1:0-10797 GCA_022683975.1 Rhyacophila evoluta
TCCGCAGGCATCTGTTCTCAAAGCTCAGAATACGGTTGTTTTGGGCCTTTGTTGGATGCCATGTTTCACAACCGTAGAGCAGCACTGTCAGAATGCATGCGTTGAACAGGCGGCATTTAGTTTTTACTTAAGTAATCTCAATAAATATCACTATACAAAAGCATTTTCATTTTCTTTAACATATTGACAGTAGAAAGGAAAAATTACGTAACCCTCGGTTTATTCAAAATACATTTTTTTCGATAACAATAATGTATACAACTTAATAAACGTTCTATCAAAAGTATGTACGCTGTAAATGATAAATCAGTATCTAAATTCAGCTTTTAAGTTTGAAAAAAGGATGGTCTGTAAATTTCACGACTGGGAAATAGGACTTCCAGCACACCAATTTTATTAGTTGTTTTTTTATACCATGTTTGCTCCCGAAGTGGAGCATATGGATCTACACAGTGTGAAGATGTCTTGACAGATTATTTTCACGAGAATTGTTTGTCGTACAATTTCTCAACTCAATGAGCATCCAGTTTCTTAGTAGTTCTGCATTTTGCCACAAAAAAATCTCAAATAACATTATATTATTATCAGCTTGGTTAAATAAAACACCGGCTTAAGTTGGCATGCACTTATAAACTTTATCCATGTAATATATTGAATTAGGCTTAAAATAACTAAATAAACGTTTACTGTTCACCATATAAAAAAGCTGCGTGTGTTACGTTCTTTTTCATTTCCACAGTCAATATGTATACTTAAATGCACTTGTTTGCTTAAAGTCTGTTTTCCATTTGTCTTTTTTAATGTCTTCGTGATCTTGTTCTGATATGAACTAAAATGTGCTTTAATAAATAATAAAAAGTAAATAAAAATACTTAATCAATTATAAAACAACCTGTTAAAAATACGTTTACTAATAAGTTAATGGATATAGCAATGGACTATTAGGGAACATAAGTTCAATTTGATTCAAATTACTTTTATACATTTTTTTTTATACTTTTCTCATTTAATATAAAACAAAACTTTGAAATATACTTGATACAAAGAAAGAAATATTATTAAATATCTTAGTTTACACGAAAATTATCTTAAAACTTTACGGATGACGAATACATTTTTAATTTAAAGTTTCTATCGATAGTAATGATTTAAAAAAAAAGAATAATGGTTTATAATAATAAAATATTGTATCAAAACTTTAAACCCTTAGGAGATTTGAAAAATGTTACACAAGTAAAGACTTTATATGAAGTAATATATAATTAATAAAAACCAATATGTGCTTTAAAATATTTGTCTTGTATAATATTAAAGTAAAAATATTGACTTAAAATCAATATTTTGCAACCCACCCGTTGCCATGTGGCCATGGTTAAAAATTTAAGCAGTTAAAATGAATATCGTATTGTGACAAATTACAAAGAAAATTTTACTGTAGTTTCAGTTATGAGTGGTGGAGTTTTTCGGGAAATTCTGTGGAGAATTTTTCTTCTAACGATGTAATATCACGCAGATTTATATGTGGTTAATATGGTGGTTCCGCATTACCCATAAAGATGACGCAGGAGTATGTTGACTATTTTTTTAACCCATTACTACTTGATACAATTCAAATTTAAATCTTTTATACAGCTTTAGCTCTCGAAACCACAACTTTCATTTACTATACAGCAAATCACAAGTGTATGCCTTAATCCATCACGAGTAGGATAAAATTTTTTATAATTACTTCTTCTTCTGTTTTATCATGCCCTGTGACATCTGTCAACTATTTTATCTCCACCTGGTTGGTACCAAAAGCACATTAAATTATGGGAGTAAAGCTGGAAGGTTATCTGAGAATTCATAATAATACCAGCTGGAAGAAAAGTCATGCATAAATGAGGCTTTATAGAGACATCTGTAATGCCTATTGTAAATACTTAATACCATAGCTTTTGTATGCATTTTGTATGAATTTACCGTATGATTGTTTTATATTATTCGATGCTAAGAAATAAAAAAGAAATACAATGTTAGAATTCCCATTTCAAGTATTAAATCATTCTGGATCTAAATCAGAGTCAGACAGATCGTTGTCGTGGAGCAAAAAGTCACTAACTAAGATTTTTGGTAGATGTGAGTTAGGTATGTTAAAATGGATAATTGTGAACTCTACATCTATGGATAAAATCGATCACTGATAATTCAATCGATATTGGAAATAATTATTGAATATGTATTTCGTATTTCAACTATATTATAATGCAACTTTGTATCTGATTGTAATATTATTGTATTGAAAGATTTAAAAACTATTCAATGGAACCTAAATTTTATTGACTTTAGAAAGGAAATATGAGGTGACCCTCATTTTTTCCAAAAAAGCTTTTTTTCGATAAAGATAAATGTAAAATTTAATACATGTTCTATAAATAGGATGTAGCCTGCAAATGCCGAATAATTATCCAAATTAAGCTTTTAAGTTTGAAAAAAGAAGTGCGTGTAAAATTTACGACCTAGAAAAAGGTCTTTCACCATATCAATTTCATCAGTTTGTCTTGAATACGTTTTGAAATTGATTGAGTACAAAAAATACCTTTTATTATTGCATATACATTTATTTATTTAAAACAATCACAACATATCCATTACCTCAAAACTCTCGATGTGGTTGTTAGAGACTTTTCGCTCGTTGGTGATGGTAATATAATATATAATTAATATTTTCGACTGTGCTTGGTGGAAATTGATTTTAAATTCTAAATTATTTAAAACTAGTAAACTTCCATACATCATATATGGAAGTTTACCAATTTTAAATAATTTAGAATATAATATATTCTTTTTGATGATGAGGTAGTTACCTTATTACAAAAATAAAACGGCGTGGTAAATAATTATGTAAAAAAGTATTGTTTTTCAAATCGATTTGTTTTAAAATATGTCTCCATCAATCACTATTAGTGTCATAATTAATGGATTAGTTATCAACTGAGAAAACTTTGTCAAAAGGTAAATGAAACTTATTTTTATCGTAGTGTCTTTTTATCTAAGGTCAAAGAAATATTTTGAAATATTGTTATTATGATTTTAAAATACTGAAATAATAAAAAAATAAAAGCTGTTCGGTTGTAAAGTGTTATCAGTGTGTCGCTTTCTCCGGAAATCGTGCTTTGTAAATATTCAAATGGTTCTGGCGGGCGAGCTTTCGTATTTTTTTTTATGGGAAATCAATGCCTTCGGGAAGGTAGGTATATCACTTAATAAAAGAAAACTTCTTCGGCGTACGCCGTAATATAACGCAATAAAATATTATATGCAAACTTTATTGTCGCGATGTTAAAAAAACGTGACGCATTTTAAAAAAATTGGAATAATACAAAATCGTCTCATTCTTCAAGTGTTTTTATTTTAGTGATATTTGGCAACCGTTGAGGTAACATATCGACTGTAGAAAGGAAAAATGACGTAATCTAAATATAATAAATTTTACAGAACGCATAAAAAACGTTAATATAATGATTTTGAGCCAAAGTCAAAACATTAATAGGCACAGTTCTGAAGTGCGGAAAGACTAAAACTGATATTTTATTTACTCGATATGATATTCATTGAAGAGTTATTTAAGACAAACGAATAAAATCAATTGAGTAAAGTCCTTTTTCTTGATTCCTTTTTTTTACATGCCATTTTTTTAAAACTTAAAAACTTAATTTATACACTAATGCGGCATTTTCGGCTTATATCCTTATGGTAGAACGTGTGTTAAGTTGTAATATTGTGATTATCGAATAAAAGTTTTTTTGGAAAATAAAGGGTGGCGTCCTTTTTTATTTCCATCGTCGATATATTTTGGGGTTATTAATAAATCAAAATAATTGAACCATGCTATTTCTAAACGGCGATGATATACCGTAGTGAATCATGGCACCTATACTGAGCTTTGAGGATAAATGCCTGCGTCGAATACTGGGGATGAAGTGGAATGACTTCATGAATAACATGGAGACTAGGGAGCAGATGAAAGATGTGTTAAGATGTGAAGACTATGTTACTTTAAAATTCATGCGATGGTCTAATCGATAATTATGCCACTCTGGCTAATATTGATATGTAAGTCCCTGATATCTATCTGAGAAATTGAGAATATCACCCGATTTCCATTTTTAAATGCAGAACTAGCCTGCCAGTAGTTGTGCCAGCGCAAAAAGCAATGGTGATGTTTAACGAGATCGCCTTGGTTATTGATATCATTCACCTGCTTAAGAGTGATTTTAGATGGATGATATTCTATATATATATAAAATAAATTCTTACTTTCTTCGCAGATTCTCTTTATGTTCTTTCCTATGTAATTTTAATATTTCCCTGGTTATTAACAAACATTTTTTATTCCTAAATGCAGGACTATTCTACCAGCAGTCATACCAATACGGAGAGCAATGGTGATGTTAAACGAGATTGCCTCGGGTATTGATATCTTCCACCTACATGAAAATGAGCTTAGATATATGCTATTATATACGTTATTAGAATAGAGCCTGTCTAACTTATTTGGTAGACATTCTCTTATTCTTTCTAGATATAATTAAAAAAAATCTTTTTTATTCTTTGTTATATTTTTACAATATTGCCTTAGTTTTTTATTTACTCTTTTTAAATATATTTTTAATATTTTTGTTATAATTCATATTTTTGTCGTCTTGCAAATGTATTGAACTTACAATTTGTAATATTACAAAATGCGTATCTTAGAACTGAGGGGAAATATGTATTTGGTGACGCAGTTTTTTAGACTTGTCTAATCGTGCCCTGCGTGGTCTAATTGATAACACTACCACTCTGGCTGATATTGGTATGTACGTTCCCTATAACTACCCGAAAAATCAAGAACATCAGCTGTATTTTTATTCTGAAATGCAGGACTATCCTGCCAGTTGTCATTCCAATGCGGAGAGCAATGGCGATGTTCAACGAGATTTCCTCAGAAATTAATACCTTCTTCCTACCTTAATCCTTCCACCATGTGAAGGTGAGGTTAGATAGATGGTATTATATATAAATTATTAGAATAGGGTCTGTCTTACTTTACTGTACTACCTTACTTGGTAAACACTCTCTTCTTTCAGAAGGAGAAGTATTTAAAAAAAAATGTCTCTTATTCTTTTTTATATTTTTATAATATTGTCATTGTTTTTATGTCTTCTCTTTTAATCTGTTTTTAATGTTTGTTATTATCCTAATTATGTCGTGTTGCAAATGTGTTGAACTTATAATTTGTAATATTACAAATGTATAGCATAAATAAATTTCTATAACATGAATATTTTCGAATTCGGCGATTTTTTTTATGCTGTGTGCTGTATATGGTATTTTTGTATAATATAAAAAATAAACAAAAATAATTACTTTCTTGATTCGATTTTATAAAAATTGGTCCGTTCATTAGAAAGATTTTTTTTTCAAAATCCCTCATTGAGAATTCCATTCTAATTAGTTTAAAAACAAATTTATCGCTCGCAGCTATTGACCCTTACACGTCGGATGATTTATCGGCTGTCAAAAGCAGATAGCGGGTGTGAGAGGTTACAACTTACCGAAACAAAATTGAGTATTCAAATTACGCGGTGTCCAAACACACACAGAGGGTTAAAGCACACACGTACTTAGCAATAATTAATATCTACTGGATTATACGGGTTTATTTGTCATAACTACTATTATAGTAAACTTATTATAATTGATAACGGCTGATTGATTAATGGCGCTTGTTACAATTTAAAATTTTATTAATGTACATTTCTTCCAGGGCTGCCTGTGTTGATAAAAAATATACGAAGTCAAGAATTCTGACTAAAGAAATCAAGTTTAAGTTAAAAGATATTAAGCACATTCGAAAATATCAATATAATCAATGTTACCATCAATTAAATCAGCGATTTTCAACCTTTTTGATACTGTGCCTTCCCAATTTTTCTCTAGCTGGTGGGAAGACCTTTAATTTTTTATATATACAGTATGTTGTGATCTAAATTGAACCCAGCATTACTTCCTCGTTAATTGCAATTTTGTATACGTTTACGTATTTAGAGGTAAAGATTTGCAAGCCGAATAAGCTGCGTCCGGATAATCGAGAGAGTACATAGTATAATGGTGTATAGACACGTTATTTTTCAAATTTTGGCGCCTCCCCTGACACTAGTCCGTATCTCTTCTAGAAGGCGCGCCTCCTTGATTGGAAACCGCTGCCCTTAACTAAAAACTCGGTTTATTATAACTCATAATGCAGTTTCGTTAAACTAGTTATATTTAATATACTATATCTCTAAAACGGTACATCAAAAAGTTCTCATAAAGGTCTCCGGTAGTAGAGAAGTTAGTCTTTTTGAGTTCAAGATTGCGAGCTCAATTCCTACAGTTGCTAAATTTTTCAAATTCAAGGATGTGTGTCTGGAAATATTTTAGGTTGAAGAAATTTACGAAAACCAGCTCTCGTAAATAAAAACTGTCATGAAATATCTTCACATTACGGTGTCCAATATGTTTTACGTTCGTAGAAGACACTTTCACATTGTGGAGATCAATGTGGTCCACTTTTGAAGCATGCATGATAAAAACAAATGCAAAACTGGGTGTCTATTGCATTAAGCAATTGTCTGATAACCAATTCTCGTGAAAAATATTTGTTAAAAAAGCTTTGAATATACTCCATTTCTGGAGAGTTTATCTTACACTGCTAAGATTTATATGCCCTCTTGTCAAGATAGTAAGCAGATAAATTAAAAAGGGGTACAAAATTGTAGGAAGATTTATCAAAATATTAATTCCTTTTTATTAGAATGTTTTGAATTAGTATTTTTTTTTATTTAATTGATAGATTAGAATAGTAAATATTTCGATACGGGCATAATGTCCCCCAATTGCAGTTAATTGAAAAGAATTAATAATAATATCTAAAAACACAATGAGGGGGTATTTTTTAATTTGATACAATAACTTTTGACACTTCTAATATGTATCGTGATTGATTGAAATTGTATACTTATTTCATTGAAAGGAAATTTCTCTTTTCTTGGATTTAATGAACAAATTAAATATACATAAGGGTCTATAAATGAATATTTAGTGACTATCAAAACATATTACTCTGAATTCTCTATTTACATGGTAGATACGTTCAACCACGTTTTGTAAATAGGACATTAAAATAGAAAATAATGGTGGACAGGTATATTTGTATAAAATTAAATTAATACAAAAAATATAAATCATTACTGTTTGTTACATTTAAATGTTTTTTAAAAATAATATTAAAATAGATTATTCACCATAAGACAATAGACAAACCCGTTTACGCACATTTGGAATGGAATTGCTGAGATATTTAGAGTCTATCTAATATTTTTTTTTCAAATTTTCGCGTAAGCTGGATTTAAAAAAAAAAAAATTAGGGTTGGATCACCGTGTTATTATAAACAGTGTAAAAAGAGGGACCGGTGTAATTAGATATTTTAGTTTTGTAATTTTTGTAGTTGTTAGATGATTTAGTATTAAGCATGTGATAAATTATTATAATGTATAAAAGCTTTTAATTCATGCAATTGTCAAAATTATAAGATTGATTGTATATCGACTACGTTAACTCCAGATATAGAGCACGATGTAAAGCCTTGTTTTAATGGATTATATTTCATGAAGATATTTTCATTTTTAAGAGCTTTTTTTAAATATATCTGCTACAAGTGTGGAATAAATAAAAATAACAAGCTGATTGTTTTTGTAAATTATAATTTTTAAATATATAGAACTAAATGTTCAGTGAGTGTGAAAATTGGGTGACCACAACTTTTTGTAAAAAAAGTCTGTTTAAACGGTTGTTGAAAAAAAAATAGTCTTCAAATTGCAGAGACTAATAAGCTCTTTTTCTTAAGCAAAGATGTTCATACGCTCCACGGTGAACATATGAATGGAAAATAATACAAATTGTAGTTATCAGCTAATCGTTCAACCCACCCGACATGCATAGGGAATCTCTGAATTTAGCAAGTAATCTCCACAAACAATACGTGTAACTTTAGCACTTGGTTAAGCAAGACGGACTGATAGAGATAAACGTAATCATGATAAATCAGCTAAAAATATTCTTTGAGATGGCCAAAAATTAACATTTGTCTATTATCTTCAAAAAAAAGGTTTATTATCACACATTTTGAATTTGAATGTATTCTTTAATAGATGATATCTATTCTTTCTGTCTTTTCATTGACAAAACATAGTTACGTACTCCAAAATAGGCCAATGTTTGATTTACAAATCAGGCAGTTCACTTGAAAACTGTAAAATTAATGTTTCTGATTCAAATTCACTGTCATTAACAATTTATGACATTCTGATCCCTGTCGTTTTTCGACAGCGAAGCCATTATGTCAAAGAAAATATATTAACTTTCAAAATAAGTTTTCTATAAAACTTCAATAAATTAGATTGCTTATATTACAGACTACACAAGCACGAGATGATTAATTTAACTAAAAAAGTGATCAAATGTTCGCTGAATATATTTTCATTTCTTGACTTCTTGATGAACCATCTATTCGCCCATTTTTTCCTTACACCTGGTCTTTATCAGACGTATTTTGGAGCTCTGATATCGAGAAGTAATCTAATTTATTAGATGGGAATGCCTTGGGAATAAATATAAATTATTATAAAGGGTTATTTTGCCACGCACTCAAATGTGGTGAAGTTAAATAAATATAATGAAAAAAGGAGACTTATTTGGTCAAGCAATTTATGTGAAAAAATTATCACGCTCGCCGTATGAAGCCGCAAATTTTTGAAAGCTATGGAATTCACCTTTGTGGGAACCATGTTGGATGGCCCGATGTGTCCAACAGCTGGTTGAACAAACCTGAGACACATTCGGTGTGCTTGTCAAAATACTTCCAGTCCAATATTTTTGTTTTTTTTAATCCAGCAGAAATCCAAAATACAATATTGGCATTTCCTGACGAATTTCAAAAAATTTGGTTGTTAGAGTGAAAATTGAACTCGCATTCTCCATAAGCGAGGTTGGCATGCTAGTTTATCGGATGTGGATGTTAAAATGAAATGGTTTGGTGTATTTATAGTTAGTATACTTAAGTATTAAAAAATAAAGGCAAGAAATGATATTCAGACTTATTCTATTCTGTAATATAATATATTATCCGATTTGTTTAATTCGTTCAAATTTCCCTGTAAACGGACAAATCTATATTGACCATGAAAAGGAACAAGGAGGTAACTTACACATAAAAAAATTTACAGCAATTACAAAAAATTTTAAGTTAATAAATTTGGAACAACGTCACCATAGTAAATAGACTCAAACTTAAAGTGCGCGAAGACTAAAACTGGTATTTCGTTTATCCAATCTGATAATTTTTAACAAGTTATTTAAGAAAAACCAATACAAATGATATGCCGGAAGGCCTTTTTCCTGATTCTAAATTTAAGTCTTTATTCAAACTCAAAAGCTAGATTTAGATACTAATCCATCATTTAAAGCCTATAACTTTTTGACAAAATACGTATTAAGTTGTATACACTGTGACAGTTGAAAGAAAAGTATTTTTAATAATGTAAAAAATACGTTATTTCCTATTTACACACCCGATATAAGCTCAGAATACAGTTGGTTGGCCTTTGTTGGGTGCCACGTTTCACAACCGTAGAGCAGCACTGACAGAATACATGCACTGAACAGGCGGCATTTGGTTTTTACCTTGTAAAACTTGGAGTCCCAGACATTTCGCATAGAATTACAAGTTGTTCCAGAAATCGTCATTCAAATAGCGAGCTCATTTTGCGAAGTGCCATTTCCCGTAATGTGTACCCTTAGATATCTGAAACTGTCAACACTCTCGATGATATAACAATACTCTTATGTCGATTTATTTTATTTAATAAAGGAATTGAAATTAAGTTTCATATTCATTGCTGAAGTATATTTCTATGCTAATTTACTTGATTTTCGAAAATTTTAGATAAGAAACAAATTTCAAAACTTCCAACAAAATGCCGCTGTCAAAATTCTGAATTCTGATACTTAATTTGTTTCGGAGAAGATTGATCTTTTGATAGTTGCTCGGTCACAATGTTTGATAGTAGCTGTTTTCAGAAGAGAGCTTAATAAAGTTTTGAAAAAGTTTTCGTTCGAGAGCTTTCATATTCCCGGTCGAAGCTTTTCACCAAAACGGCCGTTTCCGGGGCAAAGTAATTCCTAATTTCACGGAACAAATTTGACGGATGAAAGGAGCTCAAATAAAATGAATCAATGATGGAAACTGAGAGTCGACGACAGAGTCGAATCAATACATTAATGATAATTGACGTAATCTAAAATAATAATACGATGTTATACTTCATCATAAAGTCTGTTATAAGTCTGTTAGTCTGTTATATTTCATAGAAATATATTTGTGAGCTTACAAAATAATAAATTATTATTAAAAAAGTGAAACGTCCAGTTCGTAAATGGAATGTTTAATTATTTCCAGATGAAAAGCTTTTAGCAGTCGATTAAAGCCCATTTATATTTGTTTAATGCTTTTCAATTATTCAATATTGGAGTTTTAATTTTTCGATAAATATTACAAAAAGAGAAAAATATTTTGTTTCGTTAAAATAAAACATTTTATGCCTCGATTTATTTTCGTTAAAACCATTTTACCATAATATATTTTCCAAATATATAATATTTTGTTATTTATATTGGTAACTGTCACTGTGCATATAGAAATTACAACAATTGCATTAAATAAACTTTAAATT
>JAGVSQ010014059.1:0-10797 GCA_022683975.1 Rhyacophila evoluta
CTTCAATGTGTGCGCAGATGTCATGTGAGCACTTGTCATGTGTGCTGTTGTCTGGTTACCGGATCTACACAGTGTGGAGAGATCCGCTCCGAAAGTGAAGTATGTAGAGATATCCGTAATCTCAAAACATACCTTGACAGATTATTGACCGATGGTCATCCAGACCAATAATTTTGGATTTTTCTTATTCAATTTTAGAAAATCCAATAGATGTGGGAATCGAACGCGCATTCCACGGATTGCTAGGTGCGGACGCTTACCACTATGCTACAGAGAAGATACACAAAGTTACCAAACTTTATGTCACAACCGTGATTTATTATTGGCAAGATTCGTGTTCCCTTAATTTAGGGCAAAGATTACCACTCGATACCATCTGAGAGTATCATATTTCAAGTTGTTCTAAAATAGACTCAATCTTGGCCTAATTTATCCCGCCCTTGTTACGTATTCCGATATTATTGACAAGGTCTACTGTAAACTCTCTGAGTGGTTATTACATCAGAAGCAAATAATTATAATCTATTATATTGCACTGCACTTTGAACACTACGATAATGAGTAACCAATGAAAGTGATGCTCAATATCGATCAGTTCAAATAATACAATCGGTATGATTGAATTACTTTGGAGGATATTGGAAGTACTCGGAAAAATAAAAATAATGTTTATAAGTTTATAAATTAGCGTACCACATATGGAAGTTTATCAGTTTTAAATAATTTAGAGTCAATAAATATATTTAACATAAACACACCGAAGAAGCCCAGAACGAAGTAATCAAAAATAACTTCGTATCAGTTTTAAGACTTTATGAGTCATATTTTATTAAATGGTGTAATCATTTTTGTCTTACATGTGCTACTACCATAGCATTATTGTTCACGTACGTTTTTCAAAAGTATACTTTATTATAATATTGATAATGTGTAATGTGTAATGTGAACAGGCGCACGCAATAATTATTGTATACTAAAGATTTATCTTCATATGAAAACTCGTAAGCGTAATGAACATTTAATATATTTTCCGTACGAGGCGTTACGCAAGGCAAGTTTTTTGAATTCCAGATTATAATGTTTATATGACACAATAATTAAACTCGCATACGTTTTTCATATTTAATTTGATATATACTAGATTTATTCATGTTATAATTAACTTGGGAAACAATTGATTAATTATTCATTTTCAAACGTTACGTTGAACTTTATTTGATTTGTAATCATTTTGAATTTGCGCAATGTGTAAATAAGTTGATTAATATGGATTCACTTATAATTACCAATTATATAATTATTTTATATGTTTTCAATGTATTAACATGAATCATATTTATTAAGTGAACAAATTATATAGCTCTCTTTACATTGCATATACATAATTTTATTCATCACTACAAATTAAATTCATATGCAATCTATTAACCTAACCTAAGAAGGGAGGTTACGGGTTCGAATCTCATAGATGCAGGTTTTTTAAATAATCTAATAATTAAATAATGCTTAGTAAACTGTTTCTAGCCAAATTCCGATTAACTCCGGCGATACACAAAATATTTTTACGTATGTTAAAAACCAAAATAACAAAACTCTAATTAAAACTGTAGAATGTGGGTATACTTACAGTATAATGAGGTGTTGCATGGAAGAAAATGCACTCACTGGAATGTCAGTTAAGCGGTTGTAGGCAATATTTCTGGAATACACAAAAAACACAATTATTATGTAAAATTAATATTGTTTTAATTCATATGAAAACTCATAAATATGCTGCTAATGTAAGCATTGAGTTGCCGGAAGATTATGCTTTTCATTTAAGAGTATTTTTTCTATTTTAATGATTAAGTATATAAAAAATATCATTTTTCTATATAATATAGCAAAATCATTTTTACAACAAACGATAATTAACGTTTCTGGATTGTATGACATATTTTATTTTGTTTATGCAATAATAACGATCATGGGAAATGTAAAAAAGCACCAATTTTTTTCTTAGCTTTCATAGGAGTAAACTATCATGTTTTTTTTTATCTTTTGATAAGTTAAGTAAGACATTATATTTATACTGATGCTAAATCTTAATGTACAGGACTATCGAGCTAAGTGAAAAACAGTATCTACATAGGGAATCACAAGCAAGATACTAGGTTCTTACTTAGCAGGGCAGTATATTAATTATAGGTATATCGTTATATTAGTAATATAGTGCATACAGATTATATGACAACAAATAGAAAACAAGCAGAATGCCATAAATATATTTATATATTCATTAAGATGTATATAGGTGCAATATAAGCTGTAAAAAAAACATGTTTATTTTATCACAAAAACTTACAGTCTTATAATTGTTTATATTTAGAATATGTTTTTTCGAATTTATATAGAGTACATACATAAGATGTTTTACCCTAGTTCAGTTAATGATTATACATACATCTTCCATTTTTTTTTTTATATAAATTCTCAAAAAAGAAATTCGTTGATAAAGCAGATAATGTTAACGTTACTTAGACGTGAAAAATAAAATCTATTTATAGGTTAATTAGGTTCGTCGAGCGTAATTTTGCAAGTGACATTACTCTTTAGACCAGGGTTTCCCAAACTTTTCTGCGATGGAACACTTCGCAAACTCGGAAATTTTAACGAACGCTTTTTTAAGTTTGGTTAATTTTTACTAGTGAGAAGATCTTTCAATTTGTTACAGTGTATAAAAGCTTTCCAAATTGTCTCGGAACACCTACTCAGGCTTCGCGGAACACCAGTGTTCCGCGGAACGTAGTTTGGGAAACCCCGCTTTAGACGATAATTATCAGATATTGAAAAACAAATATCTAATAACGATTAAATATAATTATGAAGCTAATAATAAAATTCAAAAGATAAAAATCGTGAACCAATAGATATAAATATACTGTAAAAATGTATTGAAATAATTACTAATATTTATTGAATAAATAATAATAGCCACAAAACATGAATTCTAAATAACGTCACTGTGTAAATAACTACAATGATTTTACTTATTTCATGGATAGTTAAATTTGTTTTCGTGTATTTTTATTAAGGGGGAGAACATTATTAATCAGTATGCAAGTTTAATTATTAGCAAAAAAATCAATTTGCCGCATGTACACACTTAGAAAATATTTACTAATATAATTAAGGTATTGTCTTATTCTACTTACACATCGTTTATTAAAACAGAAGGACTGTACCACCAGCAGATAAAAATTATATTAATTACATATGCTAGTGTTAGTTAAAATTAAACTAAAGATACTATTTATATTACTTTACTAATATACTAATGTATATTATGGTTTTAATAGACACTAGATCTTTTAAAAGCATCACATACATCTACAGTTCTATACCATCAGACATAAATGCCAACTTATTTAAATAGCATTTTATTCGACTTCTATAATACATAAAATCTTCTTAAGAAAATTTCAATTCAGTTTACTTAATAAAGAAAATTGGTGTATAATATTTTTATTTATTTATATATATTACATATTATAATCGAATTACAGTGGCTGAAAATTTCAATTTTAATCCTAATATTTTAAACTTAGAGCATGTTATTTACGGTATAAGAAATAGTTGTCACTTATGCTATTTGTCACTCGATTTCAATACATCAATTATCATTAACTGTTTTGATTATTTTGACTCATTGGAATACCTCTTATGGGATTTACCGCATTCGCGACCCTTTTAAATAAAATGACCCAAATATTTCGCCTGACCTGTTTTGCTCTACTAAATCGTGAATAAACAATTTTATTCATAGACAATATAGAGGAAACGAAAACGTGATAAATTAAAACAGGCGGAAAGTTATTTGGAAACGCGAGCGGAATATAGATTGTTATAAATAATATTACAAACGCAAGTACGTATGATAATAAATGGCTGATGTAAAAAGCGAAAGAACATCATTTTTTCCAGGAAATAAAGAAATAAATACGTATATATTTATAATATTGTGTCAAACGATTTAAGCATTAAAGGAAAGAAAACTTCTTCGACTAAAAATCAGATAACCATTTTTAAAATAAATATCTGTCATGATAACACGTGGATAAATTACGCATTATTTATTTACGTTAAGATTTTATTGTAACTTATGAATCAATAAATGAGAGAACACCTTTTTTGGCTTGACATTTATTTATATATCAATTTGTAAATAAATAAAAAATGTAATGTAATTGCTAATTGAATACATATTATATAATTTTTAGGCTAGAGAAGATATCAATAATAATGTTCCGGCTAAGAGGAACAATCCGGAGACATATAGAGATTCAAGAAAACACTCATAGCAGCTTAAAAACACTTTATAAAATGCTATTTTAGCTAAAAGCTTTACGAATAACTTATTTCCGGTATCAGAAAGCAGAGAAACTGAAACACACTTTAACACTCCCAAAAAGCTTTCAATCAAAGCCACAAAAAGTGAGATATTAAAGAGAAAGATTAATAAAAAAATTTCTATAGATAGATATTGTCAATATTTAAAAAAAATCTAATATTATATTTAAAATATTAATCGTTCGATAATAACCAGTTACTGCGGGTTATTCAATGTTTAAAATACCTCATTTGCTTATAATACAGATTCAAGTTATGTTATCGTCAGATTCTGTTAATTTTCACTTCAATCAATTTTCAAAGCTTAAATATATTGCCATTAAATATTTATAACACTTATATACGGCAGGAATAAATAGTGAAACTCACAAAGACCAATATGATAATAGTTAAAGCCACACATTTCTCATGCAACAATTAATATTGACTAATTAAATTATTTTTCATTTAATTATTATTGTTTAATAGCATTTAAAGCATCGTAAATTTAAAAAAACAGGACAAGCTTGTCAACCCAATATTTTATCAAATTACTATTTCATGCTTGATTGAAATCGATTGCGATCGCTTCAAATATACATAGTTAGCAGTTTACGTTTAGTTAAATTAAAAACTGGAACTATTTTTTACTAACTGTAAACAAATTAAGTTGATTTCATATTTTAACTTGATATTATGAGACCAATAATTCATTTTTGATAATATTGAAAACTATACATTACATAAACTATATGGAATTAAAATAAGGTGACAATCGTTTTGATTTGTATAATACAGAAATATGTTTTCGCAAGAAAATGAATTATTTTAT
Organism: Rhyacophila evoluta; assembly: GCA_022683975.1. Lineage (NCBI taxonomy): Eukaryota > Metazoa > Arthropoda > Insecta > Trichoptera > Rhyacophilidae > Rhyacophila > Rhyacophila evoluta. The sequence continues at coordinate 5,201 of JAGVSQ010014059.1, forward strand.
TTACTATACAGATTATGTGTTATGAAATTAAAGGGGGTTTTAATTGTGTATATTTCTGAAAGACATAGCAATTTAGAAATATTATAACCCAGGTACTTGATTGTTTACTTACATTTGAAAAATGATCCAATAACTATCAGGATATATTCTATGGCGATATAAGAGTCTGTTCCAGTTCTACTAAACCATTGACAATGCACTATGTATTTCTGAGTTTACTTACAAGACTTCAAGGCTTGGCAGTTGCATGAGTGCTTGTGTAGGGATTTCCGTCAGTCGATTGTCGTCAAGTCGAAGCCTTCGGAGCTGAGTCAAACTCGATAAGCTATCGAAATCAATTCTTCTTATTTCATTATTCACCAAATGTCTGCGGGTAAGGATGAAACATGTGTCATTGTAATATTAATGTGTTAGGTATAGATGGAAAGAAGTACCAATATCCAATGTCAGGAGTTTCCATTGTATTCTTTTGTCATAGTATGTTGCAATAATATCTGGATATACGAATACATATTTTCCTGAGGAAAAAGTGCTTTGAATGAGTTTTTTGTTTGGTAATATTTTAAATAATGCCATTAAGCTGAGAAGTGATTACCTTATAGAAATTTAAACATTGGAATGGAAATAAAACCGAAACAGATCGAGCATTTGTTTTTCTTATTCACTCAAGTATTTCCCGTGCTGTCATTTAACCGAGTTGTTTTTAATAAGTCAACTTTCGCATGGATCATAATTAGCGGGGAAATTCTCGCCTTCCAGTATCTTCATGCTATATGAACGGATATTGTTTATTCGCTGTACACTTGCATAAATGTAATATTAAAACCGATTTACTTTACTAACGATTAACTCGAGTTCAATAGATAAGATGCATTACCATGTATATGTTACCCATGATTTTACCTAAAGGTTTTTCAATATAAATAAGATATATGTTTATTAAAAATCAATACGAATACTCAAAAATATATAATCGATAACCGTACGTTAGTTGTCACAACAGGGTGCATTTTACGAGAATAGCTTAACAGCTGATCGTTCAATCTTTCTCCATAAATTGTATAGTCTAGCTAGCTTCTGCTCCCCTTACAATAAATACATCGCAGTTAGCAGCGCCGCAGAGCCGTTGTGTAAACAATAAGAAGGTCTCGCAAGATTTATGAATTCAAATCTCTAGCGAGTCATAAAATGCGGGAAAAACTGCTTGTTAGAAAAGGCACTGTTAGCTTTTCCACGCGTGCACGTGACATTACTGAATGAGTACTCGTGTTAAACTTCCGAATGGGCAATTCATTGAGTGCTTTTGTAAATTTATCATCTATTTTTTTGATCCAATTGATTTACGTTTTTCACAAAAAATCTAACCACTTTATCTCACGATGTATTGTATTTAAAAATACTTTTTAAATAATTAAATAGTCATGGGAAGTATAATATATTTTTATCGTGTCATCCGCAGCTCCGACAGTAGAGCGTGAAGATCTCTACAGTGAGATGACAGCCATTCCAAAAATATGTGTGTAGACTTTAGTAATCGGAAGACTTTGTCACAGTTGTTCATCACCCAATTACTCCACCCGTGACGCATGACATCTTCGCGAGATATTTAAATCAATAACATATATTTCAAAGTTTAGTTTACCGAAACTGTATGATTTTTTAAAATTATTACTAGAAATCATTAAAATTAATATACAGGAATACTTAAGACAATTAAAAATAGAAAATCAAAGTACTGGTTTATAATATTTTTTGATTGCCAACTTTTAATAAATTTCGATTTTTAAAGAAATTTTATCATAATTCTTTTTCATACAAATTATACCCACTTAAATTTCATGAAACACTAACATTATGTTTTGTAAATTGGGTGTTTAAATGTTTTTATCCATTACATATTAGTAAATTATTTTTTTTACTAAATAAATGACTCGCTGACATTTTGACGGTGACGCGATCAAATATGCTTTCTTAGTAAAAAAAATATATATGTATGAGAAAGTTGTTATGATTGCTGTCTCAGCAAAAAAACATTAAAATCTTCGTGGAAATTATTTTGATCGGTGCGTTTATTTGCTTTGAAATAGCTAACGAAAAAAGCTGCGAGTGTAATTTCTTTAAAAAATTGATTTTATTTGAATATCTCAAGGAAATTCATTAAACAGGATGATAATAAGATGGCGGTGAAAAGAGGGCGAGTTGAATCTATAGAAAAGTTACGCCGATGATTGATTGATCTTCTCTTTTCTTGTTTTGTCTGATAGAAATTTATTACCGCCTGCGATACATCTAATTTAATCTATCCAGACGTTTTCAAATTTATTAATATTTATTTTTAAAATATTCATATCATAAAATGAATATAAATTTTATGAACACCAATAAATATGCAAATATATTCACAATTCTCTCTTTAAAATAAGGTATCGATGAATTACTATGGGTATCGATAATTATTGAGTCAAGGCGGACTCGACATTCATATTTAAACGTGTAAATAATTATTTTGATGATTTTTAAGGTAGGTTCATAGCGGAGTGACGTCTGTGTCATGAAACCAATTAAAATATGATTTTCTAATTTATATTGAAAAAGCTTATAAAAAACGTTGATTTTGTTTGATATTAAAATTACAGTTAAATTAAAAATTATAACTATCGTAATATTGTTATTTATAGAAAACGACCTTAAGGCTTTACAACCTTAAGACATACATATAATATAAGCATTATTTAGAATAAATCTATTTGATATCATTTTTAATTTTTAAATTTATATATCTTATCTCTAATTTTAAGGCAGGCAACCGCATGTCTACATTACTTACTTTATGCTGTAGATGATTATATTTGTAAATAAATCAATAGTCAGGATATATTTTAACATTTTCTGTCGTTTTGGTTTTATTTTAGCTGAGATTTTTTTTACTCCCACAATAGATGGTCAAATCATTAAAATAATTTTAGATTTCAAAGAGTGGTCTGTATTGAAACCCCTGTCTTAGAAAATGGGATAAAACATTTCAACTTTCACTTCGAATTGTTATTTGTAACATTTATTTTTAATATTTACTTTCAGGAATCTCGCTAAGATCATCGCATGCTATTTCTTTAATCCAAACATTTCCTGATTTATTGCGCTAGTTCATGTATATCGGATAGGATGCTCTTTGTTGAGATACGGACAAACTTTCTGATAAGTCCGTATATGCTTAGTTTATATTCAATATAAGTTTTATGCTGTGACCCAAATTATCAAATTTTTCGAAGAATATGAACCGTGCATATTATTTTGCGTATATTTATGATAATAACTACGTAGAAAAATTTGGAATTATAAAAATGAATGAATGTATCTAAAAACATGTAAAATAAGAATGTATTTTATTAAAATTTACCAACAGATATATACATTTCAGCCCGATTCAATTAGACCGACTAGCCGATATATCAAGTTCTACTAAATGTGAAATATACCTAGTCTGAATTATGCCATATTATGGAACTCTGATGTCGATAAGCGATCTATTTTATTTTATCACAATTTCCTGGGACTAAATATTATATAAATTATCTAAGACTATAGACATATAAAGAAACTTATTTGGTCAAGCAACTATGCGAAGATATCATCGAAAATTTTCAAAGGCAATGAAATTGACCCTTGTGGCAACCGAGTCGGATGGTCCGATTTATCTGATCCACCAGCTTATTTCAATAATTACTATTACTTAAGATATTAAAATCAAAGTACGGCACGCTTAGATTGAAACTGTGTTTTCAATATTAACGGATTTAGGTATCCTTATATAGGAGTGCTAAGTTTTTAGTGAAGGTCAAAGAAAATCAACAAGAAACTCTTTCTGTTAATAACACCACAGTTTATGGCCACATAATGATAGTAAGCATGAGGCACAATTTAATTAGAATATATTTGTACGTTCTAAATGTATTTTATCTAAAGCCAGTAGAACGTATGATACATAAAGTTGAGAAACATTCTTCCAGGCTATGTAAAATCTTAATTTTCATTAGACAGTCTTTTTCCTATCAGAACATCCCAGACTAAGTACCGACCGCGCTAAGTCTATTATTTATGAATTCAATCTGGCTCAAATATGAAGTAAGTTATTGATTGAAATTAACTTAAGCTCACGTTTCAATACGGTATATATCGAAATAGGTACCAAAATTTCATTTATCATATAATTAATCATTTAATTAATGATTGAAATGTTGAAAGTATATCTACGATATTTAGTTATTCAGCTATAAAAGGATAGCATGAAATATATATATTGTTTTCTTAAGAGCTATTTTCAAAGAGCAGTATAATTAAAATAAATTTACTTTTTACATACGATATTAATATTAATTAATGTAATTTATTTAAAGATTCGATGTAGAAAATATTTGACATTGATTTTATATTATTGTCTTGTTTACTGATATTTTACTTCTTATAGTTAGAAATACATCTCATATTTAACATATTTATTTGAGAATATTATTGCGATAACAACTCCTGACAACATATAATAACCTTCTTAGTAACAGTACTGTTATTATTCAATGTTGAATAATTAGATTTCATCTGATGTTTGGATTCATATTTTGGGTCATGACTCTAGGGTTTATTATAAATAAATTACTCGCAGCCGCATACTGAGGTTAGTTAATAATAGTACGCTAAATCCAAAAAGATATAACACCTGATCGAATTGAGGTCATTTAAATATTAAAATGTTACTAACAAATATATACCTTACTAGTTTTAACACGTATTTTGGAATAAAAGAGCGGGTATTGAATAAACAAAGAAATCAGATAGATAACCTTTTCGAGCACGCCGAAAGGTTTTGTAGAATTTAAATCGGTTCAATTGAAAAAGCGACTTAATAATGTACGAATATAATTATGTGGAGTTCGATTTCGCGTGATTACAATTCTAATTAATAACCGATTTAAATGTTAAATAATTTGCATCTTCATCGTGTTCCTAGAGTGAATCATATGAAAGTATATGGATCTTTACAGTTCAAAGAAATGTCTTGGCAGATTTTTTTTCGTAAGAATTAGTTGCCAGGCAATCGTTCAACCTGATGGTCATCCAGTCCCGCATTTCTGAATTTTGTTTACGACACATAATTTCTTACAAAACGAAATTAAAGCCAAACTTTTACGTAATATCTCATACATATATAATATTATATCAGATACTAAAGACCTAATTTTTTCAATGGACGTATTTTAATAGTTACTACGTTATATAAGCAAATGTATGTACATATATTAAATTCATTATCTACTGATTGTACACACTTTTCAAGTATAACTACATAGGTTTAGAAACAGTACGCAGTGTAAACTAAATTTTTTAATTAAATTTATCGCGCTCGGTGTTTTAATAAGTGGAAGAATATTTTAATATACTTCCGTAAATTAAGTAATTTTATGGAAATGTGTGTCAAAATAATCATTTTCATGAAAGTTGAGTGAAGGTCGACACTTTTCTTATCAATTTCATCCAATATTTTAAAAATACTTGATTTCCCCTCCACCACCCGCCACGTCTCCACACCCGTTATGCGGGCGTAT
>JAGVSQ010014060.1:0-10797 GCA_022683975.1 Rhyacophila evoluta
CCCGCATTCCCCGGATCGCTAGGCGCGCACGCTACCAACTACGCTACCGGGGAGAAATTCACTTGGATGAATAGTAGTAGAATAGAATCCATACTTCATGTCTTTGGCTCTGGACGAACTGTAAATGCTTATGCCAGTATTCAGATGAAGCATACGATAAATGGTATTATAGTGGCTAAGTCGTTACATCGTTATATACAAGAACAATATTTTATTTTACCTTATATGGGCATTTTTGGAATTAGGCATTTTTTCGATACATCCATGATTTAATCAAGAATTGTCTCTTCCCAGTAAAATTGTCCCATGTAACACTCATGACTAACTTTGAGAGAATCGAAAGTATCAGCTGTTTTTCATTCCAAATTGTGTAACTTAAAATAAAAATTTCGTCTACTTTTTACAGCGTCGTGTGACATGATAAATGCTGTTATATCATAACAAAATGATGGAAACCTTCATGTTGGCAACTTGTTTGATTTTCCGCCCTCACCTCCGGCATTGCCAGGAAAACTTGCGCAAATAAAATGGAGATGGTTTATTTGAACACACCGGACCGACGCTTTTCCGGTTGAAGATAGGCTACTGGTCAAATATTTAATATTTACCGTCTTGTTAAAAGGGAAGCATCCGTTATTTGCAGTGTAATTTGATTAACTTAATAAAGAGTTTATAATAAATGTGATTTACTTAGTATTTTTTCATAAGACGTATCATCTGTGATGTCAAAACGGCATTGAATACGATACTGAATGTATAGATATAATAATTAATATTTTCGACTGATGGTGCTTGATGGAAATTTATTTTAAATTATTTAAAACTGGTAAACTTCCATATGTTCGCTCACCGCCCACATATAATGTAGCCTAAAGATGCCGAAAGGCGAAACCCGGGTCGCTACCAGTGATCTCACATATGGAGGTTTACCAGTTTTAAATAATTTAGAATGTATAGATATAAGTCAATGAAATGCGTTGCAATAATTGTCCTCCTGTCAATGGTTATTTAGTCGAAATACTTATTGACAAAATATTATATTTTATTGGTCAATTTCGTTTAATTTGACTGCAGTAAAATAAGGTTGCGTCCCCGGTAACATAGTTGGTAGCAATCCGGGGAACGCGAGTTCAATTCCCCATCTGTCGGATTTAAAAAAAATCAGAATTGCAGGACTGGATGCCAATTGGGTTGAGCATTTGTCTGGCACACAATTATCGTGAAAAATAATCTGTCAAAGACGTCTTCGCATTGCAGATATCCATATACTCCAATTTCGGATTCGATATCTTCACACTGTAGATCCATGTGCGCCACTTTAGGAGAAAACATGGTTAGAAAAAATCTATATTATATAATCAGGATTACACGAATAAATTCCTGTATATATAATTATCTAAATATCGTATAAATATATAGTTATTACTAGATACGCCGGAGTAATCGTAATCGATATAACAATGATCATTACAATGAAAATGGTCCTATTTTGAATCAAAAATGATTATGTATTAAAGTAATACGTATGTATATATCTCTCATACACCGTAAAAATGCAAGAGATGAAAATAACTCTATGATCAACAACATCATTAATCAAATGCCGTAGTTTTTTCAATGTCAACATTCAAAATTATTCATCGATTTAATAGTTTCATCTTCTATACAATTTGTGCCGTGTGGTATATGAGGTATTGTCTTGCCATGCGTGATATGTTTATAATTATACACAATTATCACGAATTATAGTTCATGATAATATTGTATGTTATTATTTCGGGGTGGGTGGATAAAGAGATAATGTGGGGAATCCCCTGAGAAAATACATATTTATGTCGGTTTGGCAGCGGGAAGTCGATACGTACTGCGTCACTTCTTTTATTGCGAATAAATCAGCTGTCGACCGCAGCCATTGGGAAAATAATGCCCGCCTCTTTGAAACGCGGGAAATATCTCTGCGGACATTCGATCGGTTTTTTTTTTAATTTTTTTTTTTCATCTTCCCGCCAGTCACTATTTTCATGTATGAAAGTCAATTTGTATTTTTGTAACTCTTTAACAACTTTCGCCTTGTAAGTTCTATGAGGGCTTGTTGTATATGTATGTTTTTTCTATCATGTCTCCTCCGAAAGTTTAGCATATAGATTTCCATAGCGCGAATATGTCCATTCCGGAAAATAGACTAAATGCATATTCGCAATGTGGGGAATTATCTAGACCAGTGACTCTCAACCCTTTTATCCTCAACCGAAAAAAGAAATGTGCCTATTTCCTATTTTTCGTTAAGATTTTTTTTTGTAAAATTTTAGAACATTCTCGTTTTTTCAGCTGGCATGATGTGTATTAACTTTTATATATCAAATTTTCTTCCGTGTGTGCCTACACTAGAGTTTGGTATTCCTCCCCAAAAATAGTTTTTGGTTTATGCCTCAATTGAAAATATCTGTGGCTTCTCAGGGTCATATGAATCCGCGTTGAGAATCGTTGATCTATAAAATTTTGTTGTTTAATACGTTGGGAAAATAGACCTACATATTTAAGTTTTCAAACAATCTTTAAAGCTGTGGGATTCACGGCTACACCATGCCGAATGATTACATCAAAACCCTTCTTTATACTTTCAAAAAGAATGATGGCAGCAGTATAGATTTATTTTTCTACACCTAGTTATACACTGATTGAAGGGGTATTCTCTAATTCTGCGCCGGTTACTTTATAGTCGTTGCGCTTAAGTATACAACTTGATATATATAAAGACGTGGTTGATTTGTAAATGTTGTGATATCTACGACTTATTCTTTCTCCGCGTCAAAAGTGACTTTATTTGGGAAACGTTACGAAAAAACACATCTAGCTTTTGTATTTTCACTTATATTATTTAAGATAATAACACTTATGTATAAACCTTTATCCTTCGTTTAACTTTCTTGAATATCATGCTGATTACACTCACAAACAGGGAGGGCGCAGGCTATACTGTTCATAATTTATTTCTCTGAATGTTAGGCAGGCATTAGCTTTTATGTTGGAGAGCTAGCTGTCTGAGGGAGTGTTGCGAGAGAGAATGCAATGACTGTCGAAAACAAGATCTTTTAATTAAGGCTTGGCGGGAGATTGACGCCGGAAACACGGGAAACCCCTACAACTTTTACCTCCATAACACACCGGAAATACATTTAGTTATGTCATTACATGTCAATCGTTGCCTTTGGATAATGTTAGCGTGTGGTAAACAATATCCTAGAGTCACTCCCCACTCACGTAAAATATTTAGTTTTTATATACATTTTTACTTAATCTAATTTCATCTTTACTTATTTTCGTGAGTAAAGAAATATACAATATAATGCATCACAAGAAAATCAATGTTATAGTATTACGTTTAGTTATACATACCTCGAATGAATTATCTTGTCTATTTATTTTTGACAGCCGTTCAAGTGCATTACTGTAAGTCGGCTTCGTTTATTGTTAAGAAAATCTCCGTATTTGTTACTCATATTAAATTTATTTCAGCTATTCTCTGAGTATGCTGTATATCGAAATTACCTAAATTTTGTTTTTTAATGCATATAATATAAATATGAATTTTATAAGTATTTAGTCATCATCCGCTATCGAATTGTTAGTTAGTATAGTTTCTTATAATATCAGTAGTATGGTCAGTATTTACAATACAGTATCAAATAAATTACATTACGAAATACTTGTGGCATTTTAAATGATCTCGATGACAGTGTATTGTAGTTAATCGTTATTATACTTAGTTAATCATTAATATGCCAATACAATTTTAAATAATGCAGTACCTTAAAGCAGTGCTCCGCAACTTTTTCTCATCTACGGCACATCAAAATTCTTCCTAGAATTCCGCGACACACCAAAAGCTAAAATATATAGGTATTAAAATGATACACAAATTTTACAATAAATTTTTGTTTTTTATTTGAAAAGTATACATCCATAAAACTATAACATATTTTTTTACGCAGTCTTAATAATCATTATAAAATAATAATTATTTAATGTGATACCTGTGCTTGTTTCAATGAACACAAAAGTTTTATATTCGGCTGTCATTGAAAAATAATTTGTCATTGTGAATTAAATACATAATGAAAAATTGTAAAATTTCAAATACATTGTATTTGACCGCGGTGCACCTGTATTCGGCTCACGGCACACCAGTGTACCACGGTACACCGGTTGCGAAGCACTGCCTTTAAGGATTATCTAAAAGTGCTAATATTATGTCAAATTCCATCGATTCGTTCGTGGTACAGTAATTACAATAATTACACAATTAATTATGATATCGTGGGCGTGTTTAAAATTTATAATCAGATGTTAACTAATTACAAATTTGTTTTTTTAGATAGCCTTGAATAGATTTTAACAGATAATGGATGTATTAATTTGAGTAATTTCGGAATAGAACATAATGCCTATAATTACATTTAATCTTTCATAACATCGTCCATCAGAATGATTTCACACAGTTTCCGCACGGAGACTTTTCTTTACAATCGCCTGGCATTGATTGATGATAATTATTACCAGAAGGTAGAGAAAGTGTCTATTCTCGATTATTTTTTTTTTATAAATACAATTAGGTGGATTTCGTAAAGCGGTAGAAAACGCCTGAATAAACAAATTACATTTTTATATTCTAAAGAGCAATGATGTATAGATAAATACAGCGATCGTAAATTTGTGGAATTAACAACTTTTCTATAGTGTAAGGATAATATATATAGTGTCACCCTAATGGCGCAGAGGTTATGGTGGGCACCTAGCAATCTGGGGAATGAGGTTTCGACAAAAATGCAGGAGTGGATGCCCGTTAGGTTGAATAATTGAGAGCTCTAGTATCATAACTCATATTCTCCAGTATGGTACAGTTTAAAACCAGAGCCTCAATTGTCTGACAAGTAATTGTCGTGAAAAATTATTTGTCAGGACATTTCTTCACATAGGGGATATCCATATACTTCACTTTCACAGTGGACATCTTTACACTTTATAGACCTATATGGTCAATTTTCGGAGCGAACTTGGTATGGAAAGCAAATGAAAATTGTTCACTTAAGTATGCGTCTTTGATTATCAATTAAATAAGGCAATAGTCATGTTGCAAGATATAAATATGTAAATTTACAAGTTTATACTTCGAAAGTATGTCTAAATAAACAGTATTTCAAAACATTGTATCATTGATGAATTGTACTGCCACGTATAGTTTTTCGATAGTTGTTTCAGGTGCTATTAGTACAACGCACTGAATAAGCTAAAATATGGTTATAGTTGACCAAATTAGGGTTTTCTATTCGTGATACTTTCAGTATTGTGATTTGATCTATAAATTTTGAGTTTTTTTTTATTAACATGCTGATGGGATTTCGTGTGTTTTTATGACAAAAAATCCGTGTGGAAAAATATTTGTAATTATGAAATTATTCATAAATACTTACTTTTTTAAATGTGAATAGCATTGGCTCCAATGGCGTTTATGATTCTTCAACTTTGATTGTTGTGCAATAATTAAAATAGCTTTTGAATTTCGTAACTATGTCAAATCTCGCCCTTTATCTCTACCAAATGAATCAAATTGCATGCCATATAAAATACGAGCCGTCAATTTTGAACATTGTTCTGTTGGAGTTGTTTTCAGTTTTATTCTGAATTTCCAATAACATAGATAGATAATTTAAGCTTTAAGCTTTTTATTCCCCTGCTTCCTGTTGCGTACGTAAAATGAAAATTTTACAACACAAAAATGCTCTGCAATGTGTCTAAATTATAATCCAATGGAGAAATATGTTACGCGAGTTCTAGTAGGGATTGTATGTTTTTCCTGTTGGTGTTTTTCTGTTAAAAGCGTTCACAGGTGAACATGTTATCTAGAAGTGAATGCCTACATGCTTATGAATGTTTTTTTTTTATATCTGAATATCTTTTTGCAAAATCATCATCAACTATCTATGATAAACATACATGAAACTGATAATTGTTAGATATCGATCTAGTATAATAAACTACCAACGAAAATCTGTTTTACATAATAGTACTAGACATCCACTGTTAAATAATAAACTGATTTGAGACTGATCCTGATTCTCTCTATTATCATCAGCTTTTTCTTAGTCGTCTAAGAAATATATTTTTACTAAACTTTACCATTTCGTCAATCCATCAGTTTTTTTTAGATCGGCCATCTGTTCATTTCTTATCATTCTACTTCATAATATTATTGCAGAGATTATCCCTTCGCCAATTAACACAACAAACCCAACCAACAAATCCAATGAAATTTTTTATCCGTTGTTTCTTTTAGTATATCGCGAATTCTTCTCAAACATTGTACTGTTAAAGGGAATTAAAAAATGATTGAGCATGACAAGTAGGTGGTTTAATGATCAATGTGCAATTGATTGACACCTTCCTCTTTATTCATACACTTAAAAATTTAAAGAATTAAACTTCAATAGTTATGGTCTATTTTTTTGGTAGTTTTAAAAGTTTTACTCTGGTAAACAAAAACTTAGCTTGCGCGTTTTCTACATCTGCTAGATTTAAAAAAAACAACAAAGTTGATGATCAAATGTCCATTGTGTTGAGCAATTGTTTTAAAATAAATTCTCGTTAAAATATAATCCGTAGCGACTTTATTCACATTGCGCATATCCATATACTCTACTTCCGGAGCGCACATGGTAATATAAAGATATACATATATATATATATATACTGCATAAACTGACAGATAATACTTTCTTAACTGTATCTATTATGAGAAGCGATAGAAAGGCTGATAAGTTGTCCCACTATGGGAAAAGTTTACCTGTATCTATGTGTTCTGAAAATTAACTATCTATCTATATCTACGCACTCAACTTCCAAACCAGGTGCGTCACACATTTTATATTTTAATTATATTCGCCCTCTACCTAACGATCTCACTGCCGTTGACAGACTTACTGAGTGAATCATTAAATAAAATGATACAATATTCGCTCGCGTTTCACACGTTGAGTTCCCCGTAGACACCGGTTTTAAAGAAAATCTTCTTTCGCATTCGTTTCGACGAAAAGCATCGCTTTTAAAATATCCCCTGAGCTTTTTCTTCTTTAAAAAAGCACATGTGTGACTAGTGAAAACCTTCACACTGACAAATGAACCTGCGTAAACTTCTGTTTATTTAAGTTCCGTGAAAGATATATGACGTGCATTGTTTGAATAAAAAGCTTTTGCTTATTAATGACACCTGTGTTATCAACCCCTGTTAACTTTTACATTTGTTGGTATTTTCTTGACAGATTACATCTTATAAAATCTCCTTTCTATGATAACATATTTTTATGTTAAAAATGTTTTAATTTTATCAAAAAAAAAGGTTCTGAAGGCAAATCTATAGTAATATATTTCAACAAGACAGCTTAACTAAATCTATTAACAATCGAGCGTAGTGAATATTTATTTTATACATTATCATATTGAATTTATTATACTGTAATTCACTTATAACTTTTTATCATTATGATATGTGATTTCTGAAACTGTCATAAATAAATATTTACACATAATCTCACACTTATTTTTTTTTCTTTTGCAGGTAAGCATATTGATGTTATTTCTACCGACGATTAGCACAATCATTTAAAGGTAATTTGACAGATACGATAAGGTAATATTAAAAATATATTTTTTATATATGGTTAATTGCAAAAATTTATTTATTTAATTTGTATTAAAAGTCTATAATCATTCAGAAATAATGAAGAGAACGAGACTGTGTTCTAACAGCATGGATAATTCACTTAGTATAGTTATCAATCTTCATAATGCAATGGTTTCTCAACTATAGAAGCTTTTGGCAAATTTGCTAAGCTTTGGTGTTAAATTATGTAAATTAAGTCGTCGAATAATCGAGTTGTAATATTTATAATATATAATAAATACATCTTCTAAGAAACTTTAAAATTCTCTATAGTGTAATACTGTATATATTTGTGCGCCCGTAATGGGTTCTCGGGTTTATTTAATTCCCGCGGAGTTAAGGCTTTTTTCATAAGGCTTTACTTTGAATGAATATCTTAGCCTCTGTGGATATATATATATATATAGGCAGGCTTTTTCTCTCAACATCCACACCTCGCGAGCATATTCAAAAGAAAATCACTTTTTCCTTTTGTGCCCGAGGCTGATATTAAAATATACCGTGAGTGATCCTCAAAACTGTGAGATATAAATGTATAACTCTTGCAAGAGTGTTTATTATGGATCTTTTTCTATATTGTATTGAATTATATTACTTTAATTGTCATTTTTCATTTTATTAACAACAAAAGATGCCGGTAGAGTCAAATACATTTACACGAATAATATGTACGGATAAAATCTCTAAAAAAAGTCTCTAAAATCTGAAATTCTGGAACTATCTTTTGTAGTTTTTTCCCATTTTTATTATTTCTGTATATATTTCGATACTTTTTATTTTCATTCGTCATTTTTCTTGAGAACAAAAGTTAAACATAGCACGCAAACATAGATGGATTATCGTTTTGTAGTTTTATAAACAATACTTTGTTATTTTTCATTTCTGATTAAGCTGTCAGATAAACTCGAGGCATTTAGTTGGTACGGAGAGATTTATCGCAATTTGGCTTTTCATGGTGCATGTCCTTCAATTCGTTTTGTGAATTTAGATATAGTGTTTATTTTAAGTTTAAAAATTAGATTTTTTTATTCTCATAAGTCTTAAATAATCGATAATTTGAATACCGGGCGTTTAAAAAAAAAAACAACTGAATTCGAAAATGTTTACAGTTCCAAAAGCTCTGTCAATAAATGGCGTTGCGCAAAAGAAGATATCTTTAATATTCGCGGTCCATAACACACGCGGCAAACTTAGATTGAGCAGAGCTTTCGTATACATTTCGAAAAGTGTTTTTTTTTCACGCCCAAAGCGAACTTCCTTGAAAGTCGTTGAGGCAGGGTATATGCTCTCTTTATACGGACGAAATATACACCATTATGCAGCAAAATATATAGACATCGTATCACGAAATATTCTAGTTTTAGCAGATAAAAATATTTTATCTTTTTTCCATATAAATAAAAGACATTAAACTGGAAGTAAGTGTGCATGAAAAGACTGACTCGTGTTTAAATGCGAGACCCAGAACGATATGAGTATATATATATATATATGCGCGTGTGAAAAAACCTAAATTCAAATTAAATATACACTTATACAATATGTTAAATTAATACTTAATGTTAATGTACTGAACATAGTAGAAACTGAATTATTATTATATTTGTAAATTGTTACAGCGTGTGTAACTACTGACACATCTATTATCGGCATATTAAAATTATGTTCATATGAAAGTATTAGATTACAATTGTTGGTTTTAAATATATATATTTTTATACCTGTAGCTCCGTTCTTCGAGATTATAGAAAAATACGATAAATGTGTATGAAGAGAGAAATGTCGACGTTGCAACCCTTGTGGTCATTTTCGGTTTTCTCTAGTAATTCAATTGTGGCAAACCGTCCAATAAATTGTGTGTCATCCCGACATCTTCTTTAAATTACAGGAATAATGAAAATCATTGAAGCGACTACTGACAGTATTGTTGATCAAAAAAGTCATTTTCCTTATTTCAAACCATTCTTGTTGACCGGTAATGATCTGCTCCCGGACCATGTGAAAATGGTTAGTATGATACATTAAAATATCATAAGCGAAATGGGTTATTTGTTACTGTTCTTTTATATGTATTTGTATTTTTTTTATTGGACTGTTTTATTTGTACTTTAAATGTGACTCACAAAACCACATTTATTGTTACGTCAAAATTATGTGTATTCAAATATTATTATAATGATATCTTAATTGAATATAATATTCCAAATACTACAGTTCTTATCAAATTTACAATACAATAAAGCGTAAGATGTGGCTCAATCAACTTCATATTATGTATGGCCTATTTGATCCGCGTGAGTACTCGCCATGAAACTTTTATGCCTAAATTTATTAAATTTCTTGAAAGCGATATCAATCTCCCGAAGGTTCGGCGCCAGGTGGTGTCTTTACGATACTAGGTTTTATTGCTGCATTAATAAATACACCCTTTTCATAGAGAAATAAAATTGAAGCCGAACGTTCGAGTCTACTCTGATAAATTGTATCAGTTGGGTAATTCATTGGTATGTTATGTGAGGATGTTTTTTTTATTGCGCGATCTGTTCAGGGTTATTCCAGGAGATAAGATCGATTGCAGCTTATGTTCGCCTGATACTTTTCTCATTCAAGAATATACTAACACGCATTGAGGTCTTAAAATATATAATTTTGTAACGTCACAGTTTTACATCAATGACAAATACTTTTTATACATTAGTTTAATTGTTAAACAAATCAATATTCCCATAGCCGTGTAATACATGAAAATACCTAACTGAAACCTCAATGATTTAATTAATTGGCTGACAACAAATTTGGATGAAGAGACGTTATAAGTCTTCGCGGTGTGTAAGGTCTATATTCTCTATTCTCGATACGGATATGTTATATACAATAAATAACAAAAGCTTCATTCTAACAATGTGACGTTTTGAAAAGGACATGGTGTCCTTAAAACAGTATCAACTTTACTTCACCAGCTGTTTCTTTTAAATTATTGGTTCTACTGTATTGAATTGTTGCTTAATATTATATAATATCATTTATTGGGTTGAGTAATTGTTTGACAAACAATTCTTGTAAAAAATAATCTGTCAAGT
>JAGVSQ010014061.1:0-10480 GCA_022683975.1 Rhyacophila evoluta
CACAATGTGTAGATCCATATGCTCCACGTTGGGAGTGAACATGGTATAAAAAAAATAATGTAATGCTCAGTTCCTCCCAAATTAGATTAGTGGCTATGTAAAATTAGTAATTTCCACATTCTAGTGCACTACAATTAAGGCGTTTCACTTCGTTACACTACGGTATGGGTCCAAATATGTGAAAAAACGTAGTGGATATAGTGGTATATAATAATGGATGATGGTTTCATCAGAAACACTATGTTTTTGGTCATTTTTAGTGTTTTAGTGAGACCGGTATAATTGTTAAATTGTATTAAAAACAGCTACAAAAAATGTGGGGCTGGATGCCCATTGGGTTAAGCAATTGTCTGACAAACAATACTCGTCAAAAATAACCTGTCAAGACTTGTATTCTTACTGCGGAGATTCATATACTACACTTTTGGAGTAGATATCTTCACACTGTAGACCCATGTGCTGCATTTTTGGAGCAAAATGAGATAGAAAAAAGAAATTAAAAAATATGGCACTTTATCAATTTTTTATTAATCTATGTTTTAACCCTAAAACATATTTATCGTCGAATAAGCATCAGTTAGTCAACGAAGCTCATTCCTATAGGTAATTTGTACAGTTATTTGCATAAAAAATTTAATGAGTTTTTAAAATCGAATTTAATTGACTATTAAATGACCTTACAATTATGTGCAACAGACAACTGATTCTGTTATAGGTGATATACCGACATTGCCTTGATTCATTTAATCTAATTTCAATAGAAAGAATGTCTATGACTCATAGGCTAGTTAGTAGGCAAATAAGTTTGGAACAATACTTCAAATCTCAAAAAACTGCGGGGGACGAGTTTGCTGATAAAGATAAATAATGTCGGTAATGATTAAATTCAAATACGAATTATTATATATGTATGTATAAAATTGACGGTCGCCGATTTCTATTTTACTAAACTAAAATCGGCGAAATTAGGTTATGCTGAGTGAAATTAAAATGGTGTCCATATTAAAAAATACGGGAGAAAACGCATTTCGGTGCTTATTTTATGCACTGTGACACACAAACAAGTCATTCCGATTCACGGAGCATAAAGTTTTACGGTCGAGGAAACAGACGACGCCAGGAAATGCCGACATATAATTTCGTAACTAAACAAATGAAGAAATTCTTGAATGACTTCGTTTGCCGATACGCATCCTGATTCTTGTAGATATGTCAGAAAACAGATGTTGGGATAATGAATATGGAACAAATCAATACTCCCGAAATGTGAACGTAAAAGCCGACGGCGAGTAGGGGGGTGGATCCCATCTGTCAATGAAAGTCCTATGCGCGGATTGCGCAATGACAATTCTTAGCCGGTCCTGCGCGTTATATTGTCATCAAATTAACAAAATAACCAAAAACATCAAATTATCATATGCATATTGTCGACTGCACGTACGCCGTTCGATCAATTAGGTATTTACGCAGACATCTATGCGGCATAATTCAAGCAGTTCTCATTACGTTACCTGTAAATGCTCCTGAAACCGGATTGGTAATATTTGCGTCATGGTGATTTGTTAAAATATTGTCCCAGTTCTGATGATGAATACTCCGATCGTATCAAATAATAATATTCTTTGTCCGAAAACAAAATATACACAAAAACTGTCAAATCACTTAACAAACTTCACACAAATGCGAGTGACCACCCAACATGGCGCACAATACTAGAAAATAGTCCCTTGACTTTAATAATTGTCGGCTGCCTGGATTGTATTGATTTTTTTTTACTGTGTTCCGGATAATTTTCGACTAAAATTATTTTTCGTCATGTACTAAATTAGAGCGTTCGCAGCCGCCCGCACAACACCCAATTACAAAAGAAATGATCTCCTCGGCGGATGCCACATACACAACCAGAAACTGAAGCGCTTATTGACAATTTTAGCCATAAATATGCAATGTATACAGCCAGATAAATATCGAAAAAATTCCGAATTAAATGGAAAATAAAATAAAATCAGCCTCTTGAAATACATATTCGTAATGTAATAGATAAATAGTTATTTTACGATATAATATATGAGATCTTCAATAAATTATTATAATCATATATTTTAAATATTTTTGAACAATAAAAAAAAATGGTTTTACAAATTTTGAATGTTTAAATATTTGTTTTATTAATTCAATAACTTATTTAGGTGATTGTGAAATATGTAATTTCTAATGTTTTTTATTATGATACAGATGTTGATAATTAAAAAAATATATGACAAAAGTAGATTTATATTTTTTATTTTTATGGATGTAGCATAACAGTGGCATATAATATTAGAATATTATTTAAAAGTTTATCATACTAGATGTTTCCATTATCACATTATAGATCAGCAATACTACAATAATAATAATTATGACAATACCAGCAGCTGGTTGATAACAATATGTATTTTATTTTTGTATTGACGTAAGGTTAAAATATTGTCTATTGTATACGTCAAATCAAAATTTCTAAAAGTCACAGTCAGCATCTTTTGTTTCAGTCATTGTCAAAAAGAAAATTAAGAAAATGGTATTTATTGATGTTATGATAACTATTTTCATGTTGATAATAATGTAAAATTCATCATTGAAACTATCGCTTTCCTCCTTTGAGTTTGCAATGAGACTATATTGCATGGAAGTGTATTGTTATGGTTATCAATTTGTGCAAGACAATCACTCATTCTTCGATGTGCTTACATTGGTAGCATTTAAATTGACAAACGGGAATACCGTTAAATAATTCTAAATTTAAATTACTGTTGATGTTAATTTAGTTATTGTTTTTCGAAGTCGCAATTCAAATCCGCAGCCAAAATAAATATGACATAACCTAACAGTTTACTAGATTTTACTAATTTTAGTGCCATTTGCTCCTTTCGAATTACTAAAATAAGAGATTAATATTGTAATATGGTTTTAGTTTGGGTTCAACATGTTCCATGAGATAGCGCGGCCGTTTGAGATCATTTGCCGGTGTTATTCTGTTTCCATGTTACCTGGCAACGAACGGCAAGATGTAGAACGCGGTGGAAAAAGTAAGTATACTCCCTGGAAAGGGCATTAATAATTTTGAACTGAAAATACGTCAAAATAGTAAAAATAACTAAAAAAAGTCCCTTCAACCTCCTTGCAAGTTTGTTAATTCTTTGTCTGCAATAGAAGTTACACGGAAATATGGTATGATCTTTTTTGTAAAATATTATCATACATAGACTCAAAATTTCTTCAGCCCTCTATTCTACACTTGCTACTAAGCAAGGAGAGCATCTCCGGTTTTTATAAGGAATATTTTTTTTACTCATGTTGAAATTAATTAAATTAATAAACAAAATAGCCAATGTTGGGGCACTGAAAATCTGTAATTGATACACCAACGACCATTACACAGTCGTAGAGTGATTGTATGGTATGCTATTTAGGTCGGCAGAATCGCTGGGCAATATTTTTTTTAGGATGCCAGAGAGGCCATTCTGTAACAGATATTGGTGACTTTCTTGTGCCTGAATTGTATCAATCGGGTCTACAGCATATGTGGTTTCAACAGGACGGTTCCACATCTCATACAAATCACACACATGCACTTCTGTCTGGAACATAAAACACATCCATTATATACATTGTCTTCCAGTGAGTTTAAAAGTCTGTTTTCGTCAATGCTTGACTATAACAAGATTATCAAATTAGTAATACACTTAATATTTTAAAGTATATTTAACGTTTGTTTCATGAGGGGAGTAGAGAGAAAGGCAATTAACGATAATTTTATAATTGGATTGAAATATTTTGTTTAATTTTCAGTTATCATGCCTCCTTCAGCCTTAGAACAGTTGACCCGCCGCAACATAGAATATCCTATGTTGTTTCGATTGACCAATAAGCGACACAAAAGAGTGACACACTGTGGTGTCTTAGAGTTTGTGGCAGACGAGGGAAACGTGTATCTTCCGCATTGGGTTTGCTATTAATTATATATTATATTACAATTAATTCTTGACTCTAGATTTGATGCTACTGTATTATACTTCTCTTATGCATGTCAATTTATATGAAAGTTTATAAATTCCAAAAAGTTTTAACAATGTATCTTCATTCGAATCAAATCAATCAAAGCCAAAGCTATTCTATAATATATGAATCAAGTAATGAAACAACTGTACCTATGATAACCATACAATTATACTGTTTATGGTTGAAGACAAATTGGTAATAAAAGACAAAATACAAATTCGTAATTGACGGAATTAGTTCTACTGGTATAATTTGAGATGTTACATTTATTTCAGATGATGCATAATTTAGTGCTAGAAGAAGGGGCCAATGTATTTATTGAAAGTGTCTCATTGTCTGTGGCCACTTTCTCCCGATTTCAACCACTTTCCGAGGATTTCCTGGATATCACTAATCCTAAAGCAGGTAGAGTTTAAAAGATTCTTGAAGAAATTATTTCTTAAGACCTTTTGTTGAATGTCTTTTCCATGTTGTGTAATATTTCCATGTGAAATATTTTGATCATGTTCACGAGATCCTGTACCATTTCTTACACTGACCATCTGTAGTTAGTCGGAAACCCATATATTAATTGAATTAATGTGACTTTGTTATTGACAACTTAAATATTACTAGACTAAATTTCACATCCACGCTTAACATTTATATGATTTAAAAGAATACGTTTACAGATGAAAAAGAGGGTTTAAAATAAAATACACAGGATTTGAAATAATTCCCTGTGCAACCAAAATTAATTATATTATAGTACATTAAACAATTGGTTTGTTTTGTAATAACTGTGTAATAATAAATTTTGATTTGCAGTGTTGGAAAACGGTCTGAGAAGTTTTGCATGTCTAACGACGGGTGATGTCATTGCTATAAAGTATAACTCCAAAGTGTATGAAATGTGTGTGCTGGAAACGAAGCCTGGAAATGCTGTCACGATTATCGAGTGCGACATGAATGTAAGTCAATGTCTTTATTGTCTTGTCGTGGCTAATTTGTTAAAAAAAATCATTTGGATTGTTGTTTACAGGCCCTGTTAGACTTGAGCAGAAAAAGCTGTCTTATAGTTTTATATTTGTTCAGAATACAATTGAATATATAAAGTGTATATAGTAAATAAATCTTTTGAAATCTAAGCTATGGAAAGGATATTTCTATAACACAATCGAAATAAATAAGACTTACTAGTGAGTTTTATTGGTATTACATATGCCACTCCATTAATCGTGAGTTGAAATATTTATAAAGGTGTTCATATATACTTAAACTGTTCTAAGTCCGCTGGTGGGAAAAGTGGAGTTTATGGATATTGGCAGTGTTAAGACTTGGCAGATTTTTTCTCGCAAGAATTAGTTGTTTACCAATCCATTTGGAATCCTATTCCTTATTTTAGGATTCTTTGAAAATTATCAGCAGCTGTGAAATTTGAATTCGTAAACTCTGTCTGAAGCATCCATGCTTACCCCTTATATTTATGTGGTATGCATCACGTAACAAGAAATTGTTATCATACTGACAATTGATAGTCAGGTTACTTATTTTGTGTTTCAACATTAAATAGGTTTATTGTAGCAAATTAGTTTTATCATATGTTAATAACTCTAATATCTTCGATATATACATATATAATAGGTTTGACAAATTTATTTGGATTTTTATTGAACAATTACTAATTAAATTTAATGTATACTTAAATAAAGGATATAGGCACTCAGTGGTCCCAAGTACCCAACGATTGACTGATATCCAGTCTTTGTCAAAATAAATATGTCATGATTGTGGAGATTTATATTCATAAAAAAGCAGAAATTTATGTGATGCTTGTCTAAATCTGAAACTTTATCGTTTACAGGTAGAATTTGCTCCACCGGTTGGTTATAAGGAAAAGGAATTCACACCGGGAACAAGTGGAGGTGCGACCACATCCCAGGATGGGAATGCGGCAGCGGACATGGCGGCGCTTATGCCAGAGCCACGTGGATTCATTGCTTTCAAGGGAGAGGGTAATAGACTAGATGGTAAAAAGAAAAAACTCCAACAGGACTCTGCACAGGAGGATGACTCCAAATCTAGACAGGTACTCATTTCAAATACAGATACTGTGATTTCATTAACTCTTTGATTAGATTCATTTATTTCAAAATTTTATTTGTCTTTTAATATAAACACGACATAGATTTATCAATAATTTTTACAATTATGTCATATATTTTGATAGAAAAAAACATAATGAAAAAATTAGTGAAAAAAAGAGTTCAGCATCGGAAAATTCCTTTTATGCTCTTTCTATAATTATTATGATTTGTTAATACGTATTAGTATTTATATTGAGCTGTTCACAAAAACACATAAAATGTCACATAAATCAGTCCTATGGGTTAGAAGTTGTCCTCAAGTGTTCCTTTGATTCCGAAATGGGAGCCGCTACATTTGGTAATTTTTACACACATTTGTTCCAATTTGGAATAACTTTTCAGTTTATTATGTTCGTTATTTGGAAATCACGATGTCCGATTTGATTTTATTATATTGGTGAACGATGTTCGTGTCTATTATATGTATGCATAAAAAATTAACTCACTAATCAGTTAAATCACTGATAAGTGTTGAATGAATTGAACCTTATTATCTATGTTTTTGCATTAAACGATTCTGATTAAATTTATTGATAAGAACTTGATATTAATAAAACGTGATATTAGTGTTTAAGTAATGTCTGCTGTTGAAATTATTTGTCTGGTAATAAATCATTGCTTGTGTTGACAGGTATACGTACGGGGCATTCCAGATTACGACTTTGATGTGTGCACCCTCCGATTCTTACGCAACACCCGGCCCACCAATGCTGGCAAAGACGACAAGGAGGTCTCTGATCAGTTCGAAGCTTTCAAAGGGGAAGGATTTACTCTGCGAAAAGCAAAAGTCAACAATGCGTAGTCTCTTTAGGAATAATATTAGAGCAGAATTATTGTAATGCTGTATTGATTTGAATGCAAAGAAACTAGTTTTTATTGATTTGAAATTCCATATGAAGTTCATGCTTGTGAACTGTGTACACTCATGATGTTTACTGATCCTGTTCGTCCATATTCATTTTTGAAGTAAATACAATTAACGCCATATCATTGTCGATGGGAGAAAACCGAAATTGAGTTAAATATGACATTACATATAGTTTCAACTATTAAAACCCAGATTAAAAAAACTCCCACATGTTAAAAATACTATTATTTAATTCAAAAGTTTTTTTTACGTTTTCTATGTGGTCATATACAAAATGTTATTTTGAAGTACATCCCATGTATTCCAGATCTACATAGCAGCTATTGACTAAGCCGTATGTCAAGTGTTAAGGTTTTTATTTGGGAACGTACGTCCTTGCATCTAAAACTACAAAGTGCATTTTTGATATTTGACAAAAAAAACAATCCGTAAGTCTCAAAAATCTTTTGTTTTTGTCTTCACCTGAACAATTACGTTATTGACACACGAGGGGTATTTTTATGTTAATGACGATATATTGTTTTAGAATCTCAAAATTTTCGATGCTTGAAATTCGGAATACTTGAAATGATCAATTCAAAAATAGCTTAACAATTATATAAATGAATGAAGTAAATAAAAAATGATTGGAAGAATTCGTATAATGGCCAAGGTGCAGACATAAATTTAGAAGAGTTAGAAGCAAATTTATTGATTTCTGTAGAACAATACAGGAGAATAAGTAGCCGAAGAAAATGTTTTACAGTAATTAGAAGTAAATGAAGGTGGTCCTAGGTCATCCTCCACATCATGACTGTTATTAAGTTAGCATATATTAAAAAGCAGATATTAAGTTACCGTCTTTTATAACATTTTCGTAATTTTAGACAGTTTATTATAAAAGAACACCCTTGAAAAGTGCAAACATTGATTTTTTAATTTAAATTTCACTTCAGCCATTTATTTTACTACTAAAAAGGGCATTCAAAAAATGATTTTTATATAATAGACTCTTGGCTTTGATACACACCGCCTCACTTGAATTGGTCTATTGCAGGGTTTCCCAAACTATGTTCCGCTGAACTTGAATAGGTGTTCTGCGACAATTTGGAAAAATTTTATACTCTGCAACACGTTTAAAGATCTTACTAGTAAAAATTACCCCACCTAAAAAATAAACTAAGTGTTCCGTTAAAATTTCCCAGTTTGCGAAGTGTTCCACTGCGGAAAAAGTTTGGGAAACCCTGGTCGATTGTTTTGAGATTTTACTGTATTCTAATTGGCTCATAAGGAAATCCTAGGAAAAAAATCACATCGTATTCATCATATTGAAAGATGATATGCTGCTCACAAATAGTGATCTATGTTAAATAATTTTGAAACATTTCTGTGTTTTTAAAGTGTTGATTTTGAGAAAGGTTTCAATAAATAAAAAAATACAGTATTTTTCCCAGATGGTTTCTGATTGTTTAATATTTTGTTACTACATTTGCTAGTCAAACTATATTGGTAATTTTCACATGATATGTATTGTATATTTGAATGTATTCAGATCAATATAGTATTTACTGAATAAATTATTTTTATATCTGTGCAAGACGAGGGAAGAAAATTTTTACTCTGTACTATTAAATTATGTTGTATTTTTAAATTAATAAAAAATATATAATAAGACCATTTCATAATGTGATAAATTTATTTAAACTTTTAATATGCATATTGAATACATGCTATATTTTTTTTTTATGTTGAAACAAATTGTTTGACATTTTATTTATTTAAATTGAATAATGCCTGCACAAAGCCTGAACCCAGTTTTTTCTTCTAACTTGTGGGATTCCGGTGTCCTGGAAGATCAGGTGGTACCATCCACATCATGTACTTGGCAGAACTAAGGGATACTGGTATGACTTGGGAGGATGCAAGATGGCTGGTAGATAACAGAGATTCCTGGAAATGCCATGTAGGAGTCATATGATCTATTTGGGGAGCGGATATGGTGGAAAAAATTAATAATAGTCAAAGCACAGCAATGGCATACATTTTTAGTTTGAAATATACACTGAGCTAGAAGATTGGATTTTTTTTACCATATCCACTTCAAAGGTGGAGTATATAAATCTTCGCAATGTCTTGTCATATTGCTTTTTACCAGAATTGGTTGTCAAACAATTGCTCAATCTAATTAGCATCCAGTCCTGCATTTTCGGACATCATCTAATTTTATTTGTGGACCTAAAACGGAATTTGATATTTATTACCTTGGTATAAACAGAAGAGTAGATAGTGCAACTACATTCATTCTCATTATAGTTGGGCACATGTGGTATAGTTGCACAAATCATTGAGCAGTTAATTCCTGCTTTTCTGCAACTACAAGCGGCCTTAAACCTTTCCATACATTTGCAGGATATAGTTATTAAAAGTTTCTGAAGAGCAGGCTCCTTAATAGCGGTAACTGGAGATAGACGATATTTGGTAGTTCTGCTGCATAGAACTGCTTCCACCACTGAAGCAGTTCATCCAAGCTGCAAGGAGCAGAGATTGGGAGCTACATCTCAATTGTGTTAAGAAGATGGTATTATACTTCCATGCCAGTGGCTTTCTTCTGTAGGCACAGTCGGATCAACTTTATGTACAGGATATGTTGGTCCTTAAGAGTAAACTTACACCAATAGAATATGAACGGCTCGTTCACAATCAAACAGACAAATTTTGGAGCGGAATCTGGACAAACATGACAATTAATTAGATATTGATAGGTCATTGAAAAGCACTGGTGGCCTTAGTCATTGTCGTGGTATTTCTGACAGTACTTTAACAAAGTGGGAATTGGATATGGTGAAGAAGTTATTTATATGAATTAATAGAAACTTGTAAAATATTTGCAATATTATAATTAAAATAAATTTTAGTATTACAACAAAGTATTTGATTAAACTTAAATAAGTAAGAAAAGAAGATTGTCAAAACTTTTCTTGTAAAGTTACAAATAAATGCTAATATTCATAAGATACACAATATAAAATACAATTTGTACAAAATAAGGTAAGGTACTCCTCAGGCAAAATTGTCCTTTTTATTATACATTATAATATCTCTTCTATATGCGATGGAAATAGTGCTAGGCAGGAGTGGCTCTGTTTTGAGATACCAAACGGACTATTTCTACCTCTATTATAATAAAAAATAATTGAGGAAACAAAATCATCCTTCATACTTTGAAAACATTTTCAGTACATAATGAAAATACAATAATTGACAAACATTAAAATTTCTTGGCTTATTAGTTGGGCTCTATGGAATGTATCCACTGAGTAACACTCGGATATGCCGATTGATCTTACGGTGTAATATATCTCAGAACCACTACTGATAATAGATTAAAGCCATCTGTAGTTCTCTAATATTTCCTTTATATAACATACAGTAAAATGCCATTATAAAGAAACTCGCTGGACCACTC
>JAGVSQ010014062.1:0-10797 GCA_022683975.1 Rhyacophila evoluta
TAATGACCTTTGCTATATCATTTACGAAGATTGTGAACAACAGTGGTCCCAAATTTGAGCCTTGGGGAACACCAGAAATATATATATATATTCCATTCTCAAGCAGTATGCGGGTTAAAAGTGAGATAAGAAGATGTAATTTATACAATTATAACTAAATATATTTATAAATTTAAAAATAACATTAACTTTCACATCAGAAGGCTTTCCCAGCTTTCCAATTACCTTAACAAGTATTAGGTAGTCGAATTTACATTTCCATCAATAGATTTTTCACGTGAAATTTGACCCTACGCTAAAATGAAAAAGCGCTTCACTTTTACTTCGAGAAAAACAGATTACAGAGTAAACAATATTTTTTATTTGAGAATTTCACGTTAAAGTCACATTAATTTATCATCGGATTTGTGAAAAGAGATCTTTTTTACGTATTTTTGTGTGCATAAACATACTAGTTTTATTTTCGAGCTTTTCCTGTGAAAGATTTGAGCTTATTCTTCATTCAAATTTATTTTATTCACTATTTTATTTAAAAAATATTTTTTCTATAGATCATCTATGATTACGCTTAAAGATAAAATAATTTCAGCTGATCTAACAATGGTAGCTTAAATAAATTGTAACAATTTCATTTTACTACTATTCTTCGTTCAACGTGAGTTCTTATAACAGACAGAAACACTTTTATATTTTGTTGTTATATATAAAAATATATTACTTAATAATCTATGACATGTAGGCTCTACACATATAGTGTAATATTATTACAATATAACTGTAAATAAAATAACTAAATTTATAAATACCAAAAGACTTGTTTGTTCTCATTCTTATTGTTAAAATCTCCTGTATGTTTTCCAAAAATATACAGGATATTTTATAGATTCAAATCTACGAGCTTCATTTAAAGGCAGTCTAAAAACATGCAATTTCCATAAATCATATCAGTTAATATTTTTTACTAAGAAGACATGTATTTCTAATAACCAAGAGGTTAGCAAGTGGACCTTACGTCCAGTAAATGTGGGTTCGATCCCCACATCTGCTAGATTTTAAAAAATCTGAAAATACCGAACTGAATAGGTTGAACAATTGGTGGGATTGTATAATTTATTTTAAAGATAGATAGAGTTAGATAGATACATAAATCGCTTTCCTTTTCATCATCTACCACGTCTCCACAACCGTAATGCGGGGGTATATCGTGGTGTAATAAACGTTCGGCGTTTTTCAAAGTGCCGACATCCGAAGTATGCGAGCTCGATTTCCACACCTGTATTTTTTTTTTCATAAAGTGCAAAACTCGACGCCCATTGGGTTGAGCAATTGTCTGACAAAATAATCTCATAAAAAATAATTTGTCAAAATGTCTTCAAATTTTGGAGTTCCATATATTCCACTTCCGAAATGGACATCTTCACACTGTGTTAGATTCATATGATCCATATTCCTGGAGACGGCAAAAAAAAGAAGAAACTGTTCAACATTATTAAGAATGTATACCATCAAAATAATTAATTATTTCGCAAGGATTTTTTTAAAATTGTAAAACGTATATTTTTGCAGATTTACTGTTGTTTGTTTGTAAATACATTAATCTACAGAGTGGGGTTTTTCCGAATTTCGTTCTGTCCATTAACGAGAGATGCCGCATTTTTGCATTGAATACTGTGTTTGGGGATGTATCGATTTTCATGACAATCAGGTATACAGATTGTCAGATCACCAAAACCACAGGGTTCCCTTGAACTAAATAATACTTTTTATATTTTGTTTATACCATGTCAGCGAAAAAAAACTACATAAAAATATCTATTTATTATAATATTTTCTTTTATTTTTGCTTAGATTTTTCTACAAAACTTATTTTATTTGAACACGATTTTTATCACAGGAGTTAAATTTGTTTTTATAATATTTTTTGGGTTTTGTATTATTTATACATCATATATCGACTGTGCAAATAAAAAAAGACGTAACACACACAGAAAAAAAGAGAATATTAAATAAAGGCATCCTTGTTTCTAGTTCAAGTTTTAGTTAATCTTTTTTCCTGGTTGTAAATTTTAGAATTCATTCTTTTTTCAAACTTAAAAATTAAATTTTAATAGTAATTCGGTATTTGCAGCTTACGTCCGTTTGATGGAACATGTATTAAGTTGCACATATTATGATTATTGATGAAAAGATATGTAGAAGAAACTGATGGTAACGTCTTTTTTCCCTTCGTTTCAACATGTTTTTTTGTTTGTCTCCCAGTATTGTAGTTGGTAGCAAGTGTATCTAGGAATCCGGAGAATGCGGTTTTGACTCTATCTGTCGGATTTTAAAATTTCAAAAATACAGGACTGGATGCCCATTGTGTCGAGCAATTGTCTGATAAACAGTTCTCGTGAAAAAAAACTGTCAAGACGTCTTCACATTGCAGTGATCCATATACTTCACTTTTGGAGTGGCTATCTTCATACTGTGGAGATCCATATGCTTTACTTAGAAAACGGACATGATATAAGAAGATTTTTTGTTTTGTAGGGAACATTTCACAGTTGGAGAAACAAATGGCCCTTTAATCTACCTACGGCTTACGGATCTTAATTTTTCATTCAATATTCTTAATCTTGCTACGTTTAACCCGTTATCATCCGCGATAAGAAAGATTAAACACTTCTATTTTTTACATATGTACTTCTGTACAAAAAGATATATAAAAACAATCGCCCTTAAGTCTGCCTGTGGTCGACCGATCTCTACAATTTCCGGTTTTATTGCGGTGCGCTTGTCGAAAATGACGTCGCTATGAAAGTCCCATTTCGATATTATAAACCTTTAAAATACTTTATTGTAAGTAAACTGATTGAGTACACACTATACTTGAACCATACCCCCTGTCGAAGGGGTAAAAAGCTCGGTGACCCGTGTCATCCCCCCAAATACCCCTAACCCTCATTCAACCCACAGGAAAATAAATAGAAAAAAGGGCCCAGCTTTTACGGTAGCCAGCACGGCGAAGATGCGCTGTTTAAATCGGTGGCTAAACACTTCGGGCTTCAACGTGTTATTTACATCGTGACTTGGCGACCATGATGAAAATAAAACATCACGTCACATTGGGTTCGTTAGATAAGGAGACATACTCGAATGTGATTTGGCGAACTCGTATAATAAATCATCTGAATTTTTGTTGGATTTTTTAATAAAGAGTACATATAATATAGACCGTGCAAAGAAAAAAATACGTAACCCATACATAAAAAAATTTACAAGAC
This sequence comes from Rhyacophila evoluta, assembly GCA_022683975.1. NCBI lineage: Eukaryota > Metazoa > Arthropoda > Insecta > Trichoptera > Rhyacophilidae > Rhyacophila > Rhyacophila evoluta. The sequence continues at coordinate 3,267 of JAGVSQ010014062.1, forward strand.
ATGCAAAAAACGTATGTTTAATTATTTTGGGGCAAAGTCAAAATATTCAATACACACAACATTGAAGTGCCTACAGACTAACAATGGTATTTTATTGACGCAGTGATAAACTGACTTGTTAATTTGTTTTAAAAAATCCAATAAAACTAACGTAGTAAAAGTTCTTTTCCCGACTGCTAATTCCACAAATCATCCTTCTGTAAACTTAAAAGCTAAATTTAAAAGCTCATTCATCGTTTTCAGCTTACATCATTTTATAAAACGCCTAGTGAGTTGTACATATTGTGATTTTCCAACATAGGTTACTTTGAAAAACTGGAGGTTACCTCTATTTTCGTTTACACAGTCGATATGTTCAACTGTTGATAGCAGTTAAAGAAATAATAGGGTAATGTGCTTACGTTTATATTTAATCTAAAAAATAGCTACAATAGTACAAACTTTGACTCTATTGAGAATATCTGGATTGGCATTTTTATTTAGTATGCATATTGATAATGCTTCATAATGTCTATTATGTAGATGAGACACGTGCTGAATATTTTTGTGTTAAATATGTTAATTATATGGGAGCTTTCCACGTTATGTCTACATTTAGAGCTGTATTTATTGCAACCAAATAATGCAGTCCATTCAAAGTTTACATTTTGATGACGTCTGATGCAATTTGTAGATAAAACACGTGTTGAGTTTATATTTTATTTAAAATATTTATTCAATTGTAACTTTATCAAATACAAAAAGTGTAGCCCTTTACATAGTAGAGACTTTTATTCAACTCACAATTTATTTTTACAGTAAATGATAGTTAAATAATTGTTTTATCAATAAAACAACTATTCCCAGCATTTTTTACTCATATTATTACCCCAAAAGAATATAGGGTATACTGCTTCCTAATTTTAGGCAGGAATTATTGATATTGTTTGTTGAAATATAGATTTTATCGATATCTACAAATAATGTAAATTTAAGAAGATTTTTACGATGATAATAATCGAGACGTATCAAGATGAAATACATTATTGAAAAACTGATTCTTGAAAGTTTGCTTCTGACTTAGAAATAAGTACAATCAGAAAATGAAGAAACATTAATATGTTAATTTAGAAATTAAAAAAAAACACGTCTTTTTTATACCACATTGGCTTCCAAAGTGAAGCATATGGTTTTACATAGTGTGAAGATATCCACTACAAAAGTGGAGTACACGAACTTCTGCAATGTGAAGACATCTTGACAGATTATTTTTTACAAGAATTGTTTGTCAGACAACTTTTCAACCCAACAGGCATCCTGTATTTTTAAATTTTTAAATTTCAGCAGATGGAGAATTGAGCCCACATTCTCCGGGTTGGTCGGCACGCACGCTACCAACTACGCTATCAGGTGACGAATTAAAAATATACTGACAAAAAACTATTGTAAACTTAATTTTAATTCATGAAAAATTATTAGAAGTTTTTTTATAGCCTCTTTAATCTAATGTCCTTTTCTGGTTTATTTTATACAACTACCAGATTTATAACCCTTGACTACTGATGCCGAACTGTTTAAGTTCACCAACAGCCAAAGTAGAAAGTTATGAATAGGTTCTGATAGACAGAAATAAATTAAATAAAACGACCAAAAATCCTAATTCAATTTCGAGGGTAAAGCAAAATAAATATGTAAGTAATTCGCTTCCAAAAGTCATACGTACAAATAGCAGCTCACTTTGTATGTCACCCAAAGAGGCTTTCACTTAAATGCGTTGAAACACAACTCACTAAAGCCTTCAGACTCTTACGTTTGACTAAAAGTCCAGCGAAGGTTTAGTTTAGGGGAATGATCCCGACCGTTAAACGTGTGGGGGACAGAAAGCTTTTGAAAAAGCTCGACTTTTCAGAAAATTTTGTCGAGGGAAAGTGCTCTGAAAGATTAAAAGTTTGCTAATTGGATGAATTCATACGATATAATATGTTTCGTATAATGTCGGTCTGTATTTTTACGGACCAGCTGTGCACACAATAACATTAATTTTCATGAGGTGTCGTAACTTTTTATACACATTTTTATATACGTGTAAATATATTTTAGCCAATCGTAGCAAAGTTGTCTATATATTAAATTTTAATTTCATGGTTAACGGCTTCAAAAACGTGACATATTTTGAGCTTTCTTGGCATAAGCTCACTCAGTAAGATTAATTACAAACGAATAATTCACTACAATATAAAACACATTTAATTGTATATACATTAAAAAAAGAAATGGATGCATTTCAGATATAAAATAAATTCTAAAACGTCATCATTTAAGGTAGACCAGTCTATTATATCAATATTAGTATGCCACTTAATCAGCTATCAAAGTGGTCTCCCCAATAGTGTAGAGATTAACATGCGCGCCTAGCAATTCAAGGAATGCGAGCTCAATTCCCACATCTGTCGGGTTTTAAAAAAATCCCAGAATGCCGAACTGGATACCCATTATATTGAATAATTGTCTCACAAACAATTATCGTGAAAAATAATCTGTCAAAATATTTTCACATTGTGGATATCCATATACTCTACTTTAGGAGTGGATAACTTCATATTGTGTAGATCTATACGCTCCATTTTGGAAACGAACATGGTTAATAATAAGTGGATATGTATTTTTAATAATGATTTAGTTTTTATTCCAAAGGTATTGAAATGTTGGAGATAGTAATTGCACGTGCCAATACAATACGAAAATAGTCACAGTGACAACTGAATACATTGTTTATATATTATATAAATATTGTATCAAAAGAAGCGAACAATTCTTCTTTCGTATATTTTTTAATACACTTGCGTAATGTAATTGAATTTAAATATCAAGGGAGCTTTCAAACGACTTAAAAATATACTCACTACAAACTATAACTACTATATATCTTTAGAACTAGAATAGTGAAATGAATTTTTTGAGGTTTCTTGTTACTGAGTTGAGACATTCACAAGCATAAAATAAAGCTTTTGAAATTTGAATTAAGGAGTGCTTTGAATGTTTTGAAATAAAGCTTCTAACGTTGAGAACGTAAAAGCCCCAAAATATATTATTATTTCAAAGCTGGCATATTTTTACCGCATTATACGTGCTCTTAAAACTAATAATTTATTAAATAAAGGCAGATTTTTAGTATGAGAGGCAGTGGTAGAATATTCCAGCTTTAAAATAAGCAGAGTGGCTTAAGCTTGTTTTTTTATTTTGCTTGCCACGTTTTTTTTTTAAGTGGAGCATATGGATATCTGTAAAGTGAAGTCTTGATAGATTTATTTCCAAGCCATTTTTATAGTCTACGGAATTAATTCTCCACCTATGTGCTCCGTCCTTACACTCGGTCTTAATCAGGTGTATTCTAGAGCAATAGATCGAGAAGCAATTTACTTTATCTAATGACAATATTCCAGAAGAAAATATAAATAACGCAGGCCTAAAGTTGATAAGCACGAAAGATAAAAATAAATTGAATGAATAATAGAGCTAAGCATGTTGGGTTTTTAGCAGCTGTGAAAAAGTAACTCACAATCCCAGCTTTGAAACCCACACGCTCATTTCTCGACCCCTAGGGGGACTTAATTAAATGATTCTTTATCTCTATTTGCCTCCCTTCTAATCGATATATACATATGGAACAATTTACATTATCGCACAGCTAGACCAGTTGGTCACCCCTTATATAGACGCCAAAATTTGCTTTCTCCATGCTTCATAAAAAGAGAAAGTAAAATTAATACTAAGAGAGTTAGTTTTTTTAATTCATACTTATTTTTGAGTACGTTCTGATTGTATTAAGAAAAAATAATGACTTGATGTTTTTTTTTTAACTTTGTAGCTCGGAAAAATATAGTTCGTTTTTAATGCTCAAGCTTACAATTAATAACATCTTAACTAAAAAGCTTAAAAATTAATTAAACTTTTTAGTTTACTTAATTATTAATTGACTAACTATTAATGAGCGCACGTACTTATAATTCTAACAAAGTTATTTAATTTTTTCTTGTCTTATACAATTTTTGGATGTATACTCATTATAAATTCACTACGGCTCAACAAACTACCTATAAAAGAACGAATTTATTTATTGTAGTAATTTTATCATTAATTTTCTATAACTTGGTTTGGTTGCTGAGTTAGTAGACGTATCAGTTCCGCCACGCAGATTACGGGTTCAAAGCTTGGAGATACACAAAGATAATAAAGATGAAATACAGATATTCGATTACTAATATGTCGACTGATTGGTTCACGATCAATTCACGTGATAAATAATTTGTGAAGATAAGGGCTTTAGGATGAGAGCTGGATGTAGTTTAGAAAAAAGTAATGGTGGGTGATATGTATATTCAGTTAAATAAATCAAATTCTTTCAAATGAATGGTGAATACATGTTAAGTTATAGATTTAGGACAGAAAACGTCTGAAATATATGTTTCCATTGGAATAGAAGATATTTTTAATTGTTTCAGATAATCATCAGTGAGAAATATTAACAATAATTGTTTGAATGTTCGCTTCTAGTTTATTATTTAATGTCATGCATAAAGGAATGTTGTTTGCAGTTTTTATCCAAAGTCATCATAAATAATAGCATTTTTCTCTGAAATTTTAACACTTTACAGTCCGCATTATTTACACTAAATTTTGCATGGAAAACTACGCATATGAAATATTATTGAAAGGTGTATATTTTCATCCATTGCTAAAATTTTAAGCTCATATCGCGTTTGCATAATATTATTAAATCCAAATCTAGATCATTTTTATCACAAAAAACGGATTACTTAAGATTTTTTAAAATTCAAGCACAAAAAAATTTATTGCAGATTTTTACATATATCTAACCCAGGTTTTCCCACACTAAATTCCGCGGAACACCAGTGATCACCAAAACAGGCGATCCGCGAGAATTTGGAAAGGCTTTATACACTGCAACATATTTAAAGATCTTCTTAGTAATAAGAATCACCCAAACTAAGCAATTAACTAAATGTCTCGTTAAAATGTCCGGGTTCGCGAAGTATTCCATTGCATAAAAGTTTGTGAAACTCTGATCTAGACAGTAGTATACAGTGGTGTGGATGAGTTTGAATATACATTACAATTCATAAATCATACAGTTATATTGATCAACAAATAGCTGTTCTGGATAAATTTATCAGAATTTTTGGAATAGTTTTGAATGGACGGATAAAAATAGCCAGTAAACACTTGAAATAGGTACCGGTAAACAAAAATCCATGTTATTCATGGCGCAGTGAAGTTTGCAATAAAAACGAGAGAAAGTTCAACAAACACAATCCGCAGCAGAATTGCAGTTTGCGCTTTCGAATAAAAAAATCACGGATCGTAAAAAAAATAATAAAAAAAAACTGTTCCCCAAAGGACGTCTGGACTAACAGTGGGGTACAAAATTTCTGGTCAAGTTTTTTTTGGGGAAACTATTTCTGTCATATGATATATATTATAATAATGTTAATATTATTAAAAAATTCATTCAAAAACTCTTCACAATTTTTTTTTAATATCATGTTCACTCCCAAAGTAGAGCATATGAATCTTCACGGTATGAAGATATCCACTTTGAAAGTGTATAAGTAATACAAGATATTTTAATAAATAAAACTACTTTACAAAATGATTTAAGCAAGATACGTGTTTCTCCAATATTGGTTACGAATTAAATTCGTCGTCTTCTACCACTTTTGCTTCCAAAGTGGAGCATATGCATTTACACAGTGTGAAGATATCCACTTTGAAAGTGTATAAATAATTCAAGACATTGCAAAAAATAAAACTACTTCACAAAGTGACATAAATAAAAAAATCAAGATACGTGTTTCTACAATATTGGCGACGAATTAAAATCTTCTTCTTATACCATGTTCGCTTCCAAAGTGGAGCATATGGATCTATACAGTATGAAGATATCCACTCCGAAAGTGGAGTATATGGATATCCACAATGTGAAGACGTCTTGACAGATTATTTTTCATAAGAATCGTTTGTCAGTCTTTCAACACGATAGGCATCCAGTCCTGCATTTTTAGATTTTTTAAATCCGATAGGTGGAGAATCGAGCTCGCATTTCCTGGATTGTTAGGCGTGCACGCTACCAACTACGCTAACCAGACAGACATAAATAATACGTTTTAAAAATATTCGCATCTAATGGCTTGGATCATTACATAATATAATACTATCAATACAACATTCTAATTATAATATCAATACATATTTTTCAATATAAATATTTTTAAAAAGTTGAAAATGTATTTTTTTCAAATTTCATGACCTTGAAATAACCTGTAGATATATTTGTTTCCCTTCACATAAGTTATTCACACTCTTTTTTTTTTTTTTAATATATATTATTTTACTACGAATACATTGCACACACCAATATGTAATTTTATGTAACTTTTTGTGTACATTCGATTATTTCTTAGGTTGTTCGTTGTTTGTGTCTGTGATGATATCTATTCTTATAAGTGCAAAATATAATAATTAGAATAAAATTTCACAGAAAAATGCTTTAAAAATAATAATTTAAGTGGCTAACACATGCATAGCTAAAATAACATGATATTTTATGCAAAAAATATTTTTCTTTGTTGTTCTAATATGATGAATAGAGTTTTAGTGTATGGATAATATATGTATTTTTACAAAATGTCAGCTATGTCTTAAAAATAATATAAATATATATCAAATTAAGATTTTATACAAATGTTTAACATCAAAAACACAAGACTTGACACGGTCACTTTCTATGAAATTAGCATTTCTCGGTATTTCGTATTAAATTTATACAAAGAAAATGCCAACACTGGACCTGACAGTATGTTAACATTAGCCCTGACACTAAGCAGAAAGTCGTTCAGAAGCTTCCGACACAAATTTAATAACACAGCCTGCAAACAGAGCCTTGTTGATTCGCCATTTTTAAACCACATTACGAACGAGCTTAAAAGCTTGCACAGACATTGTCGCGACACTTAAATAAAAGTGTCCAGTTTAAATTCGAAAAGCTCGACTAAGTTAGGTTAGAATTTTCGCTGTCCGAAATTTGGCTACATCATATTTCAAAGCTCTCGGTAAACAATTTATGGAACGTAGCAAGGAGATAACTCGCGGGTGAATTTTTGATGTCATAGTTAATGGACGAAATATATTTCTGAATTTTAATGAGTTTTTCATAAAATTTTGTACCAAATTTTTATAATGTTCATGGTCAAAACGACTCCACAATATCATTACTAAAACCATTTGACAGCATTATACTGTACTTCCCGTAAATACACTGACAAATTAAGTGGATGAATTAGTTACAGATATATAATGAAATCCTAAACTTATAATTATTAAGTTATTAAAATAATTATAACTTTATATTTTCGCATAGAAAATCTTACTATTTGGGCTCTTAAATTAGAGCATATAGATTTTATCAATGGAAAATCGACAACGTGATCAATTAGCATGATGTTAATACATTATTATTAACTAATACAATTTC